>PITA01012650.1:0-60994 GCA_004023965.1 Spilogale gracilis
TGCCTTTGGAGACGTGTCTTGAAAGAAGTTGCTGTGGCCGATGTCAAAGAGGTTACTGCCAATGTTCTCTTCCAGGATTTTGATGGATTCCTGCCTCACATTGAGGTCTTTCATCCATTTCGAGTTTGCCTTTGTGTGTGGTGTAAGAGAATGGTCTAGTTTCATTCTTCTATATGTAGCTGTCCAATTTTCCCAGCACTATTTCTTGGCCCCTTAAACCAGGAAACAGGTGAAGGAGCGAAGGCAGCCCTGTGGGGACAGGATTTAGGACCAGAGAGCACCTTGTGGGTCTTCAGACAGTTGGGCAACAAAGACACAGAGTTTTAAAACCAGCTTTTCTCCCTGCCTTTGCTGTGAGTAACAGAAGACTTGCTTCACTTGCACGGGGCAAAGCACCCATCCTGATGTGTTTGAGAGCGAGAAGCAGCCCACGCGTACGGAAGCCAGCGTGGGGAGGCTCCAAGTTCAGCCGTGGATGGCCCCTGGGGCTGACAGGTTCCTGCTCTGTTCCTCCCTCCGCTCGCCTTGCCTTGCTCACATAGACTTCACGCACAGGGCGTGGTGGAGGCACCGGCAGAACTGTTCTCACACTGAGCAGGCTCCAGCTCTGTACGTCCGAGAGTGATCACAGAAATTCCTCTGTGAGAACACAGCCGGGGAAAGAAAGGAAAACAAGAGAACTCAGCAGATTGAGAAAAAAAAAAAAAAAAAAAAAACAACCGTGCTCTCTGGGGACATCGGAGCTGCTATTCCAAGATGCTCTATTAACAGGCTTTGCTCCCCTGGAGCCCACGTTCCCCAGTGACCCCAACCCCTTGCTAAATCCAAAGCTGATTCTGCCCTTATTTCACTGGGGCTGCTCACATCTTCTCTTGGTGCAAACACTCCCTTGCCTCCCCCTTCACTGGGCTGAAGGACATCACACAGTCTGATTTCCTCTGACCCCAATAGCTGCTCTGTTTCCTCTCCTACGCTGGTTCTTGCTTTATTCCCCAAACTCCTGGGGTGGGGGCTGCTCAGCACTGGGGCAGGTTCTCTTCTCTACCTGCACTCATACCTGCCATGCCCTTGTCCAGGCTTCTAGCTTGAATCACCAGACACCAGTCTTTCCTTCTCTGCATCCACGAGGGACAGACTTCCCTCCCGATCCCCACACTTGTGTATCCAGGCACCCACTCAGCATCCACACCTGCTGTTTACCGCATCACCAACCCTGCTGTGTGGCCAGCCCCCTTAGCACTGCCCTCGCCCCCTGGCCCCCCCACTGCCCCATGCTGTTTCTCACATGCACCCCCACACTGTCTCTGCTGGCTGCCCGTTCCTCAGGGAGCATTCTTCCCCGAGCCCCCCTCCCTATCACTGACTCTCCTCACCTCCTCACCATGCCTCCCCTGCCCACTGTGCTGAACCTGTTCTTTATCCTGCTCCAACCCTGCACACCTTCTAACAATGTATATGGATTACTGAGAGCTTGGATCTTTCAGAGTTTGTGCTCCTTTGGGGCTGGGAGCCAAGTATGTTCAGCTTATGAATACACCCCAGCATCTAAAACATTGGTGGTGAGAGATACTCAGTAAATATTTACTGAGTAACACTGAGAAGTCACGGGGCCTGCCTGCTCACAGCAAAGTCAGGGAGCTCCCGTGATTGGGGCGTTAGTGGCCAACCTGTCTACCTGTGTCAGGCCCACAGGGGTATGAAGTTGGACAAGGCACCCTCTGCTTAAGATGCGTGGCTGCAGCCCCAGCAGGTGGGAGGGACATGTGGGATGGTGCAGGGCTCTCAGCATAATCCCGAGTTCTTAACTCTGTGTTGTCCCACAAGGCCACAAACAGGACTCGAGGCCTTCATGACCTGAGCTTCACAGGGATCAAGGCCGTCCCATCTTAACTCCACCTCCCGGGGGCAGAGGGTTTCCTGCCCCTGCTGCACCTGCCTTAGCCCCTCATCTGCGTATCCCCCAAATAGGAAATCACCATTAAATGCATTCTCTCTGTGCACATCTGCCCAGAACCAAACTGGGGTTCTAAATGGCAGGGATATGATTGGGAATGGGCACGTCTCTCAAGTGGTCTCACATTTTACTCATGAAAGTCTGAGCTCAGGAGTCAACCACTTGAAGAAATAATGTGGTTTTCCACTGACAATAGAAATGTGAGGATATAAGTATAGAGCTTTAACAGAAAGACCCAGAAACCTGGAGAGGCAGAGGGATGTGTCCCTGAACTGTGTAGGAAGCCTCCACAGAAGGAAGTGTGGCTCCCTGCTTGGGTTCCACCAGCAGGAGCTCAGGGTCAAGTTTCTGTGATCACCCTCCGACGCGCAGAGCTGGAGTCTGCTAAGTGTGAGAACAGTTCTGCTGGCACATTCACCACACCCTGTGTTTGGAGTTTGTGTGAGTTTAAGGCAAGAGAGAGAGAGACACAGGACATGGATATCTGGAGACCCTTGTGGGAAGCCACCATCCAAGCCAACCCCTCACTGGGTAGAGATGTGGGTCTGCAGAAAGGGAGGCCAACCCTGAGAAGCTGGACCCTATAGAGCAGCGGCTTTCACCTCCCTCTACTTCCAACCACAGCCTGGAGATGACTTGTGTCCTAGAGTCTTGCACACCTCCTGCATCTGCCGCATCAGCTGCCACTGTGAGTAGGAACAGCCACGTGTCATGGTTAGTGGCTGTGGCCTGGCTCCTGGGAAGACAGGGTTTTCTTTCCGTTTAGGGGGGTGAAATAGAGACACTTCAGAGAAGGACAAGGGAACCTACAAAGGGTTTCCACATTCCTTTAGTGCGATGGTGTTGCTGGTGTTTAAACATAGCGAGGTGCCGAGAAGGAGGGAGGGAGCCGGGGTGGCTGTTGATGCCAAGTCAGTGGTCACAGCCCTGCTCCGCTGAAGGAAAGGCGACCATGGCCTCACAGGACTCTTAGTCTAAACGGAGCAGTGTTGGCCGTGAGCAAGGTCAGCATTTCAAAATGCTCGCACGAGACATGACGGTGTGTGCGCTGCCCCCGCCCCCCCCCCCCGCCAAAACCCTGCAACGACTTTGAACTCCTTGGCTTGGAAGGTGCTGTGGTTGCATGGAAAGCATCCGAGGTGGGAAAACCACAGAACTCACCAAATGAGGACTCTGGTGATAGACCAGCAGCTGGGCGAGGCCCACGGGGAGTGGAAGGGAGGTCCCTCGGGAGCAGCACCTGTTTGGGGATTGGCTCCGCCACGCCCGATGGCTTCCCTCTATGTTCACAGTCCTGAATTCTAACACCAAATACCCTTCAGAGTTTTGAGTGTAACATGACCTCTTGGAGATGAGTTTTCACATCAAATTCAAAATATAGCTCCGTAATACCTCCAGAAGGCCGGGCTCTGGATGGGGGGTCCCGAAGGAATAGGAAGGGGTCACCTAGTGTTTCAGACCAGGGAGGTTTTCATCCCCATCGGCAAAGGTCTTACCATGCAGCTCACGGGGCAGATCCCGTGTTTGTTCCAACACTTTGGGAAAAGTTTGATTTGCGCACTTTGAGGCAGTTTCTCATTTTGGATATGCGCCACTCCGGAGCTCCATCAAAGCTCTGCTTCCAACACCCCGAGAGAAATGAATGGTCACGTGTGGACCTCATTTAAATGTGTTGTGTTTCAACAGAATGGGGCAGAGCACAGCTGTTTCTCGAGGCCGCTCTTGGCTCCCGGCGGAAAGGAAAGCAGACTGCTCTGGTCTGTACTGTTCTCTTCATGCACTTTTCCTGCACAATCTGGGGGCTCCATCCCCTTCCAGGTTGGAGGAGGACGGAGCCGGTGGTGTGGGTGATCACAACATGGGCTCAGAGACACCTGCCAATGGGCTTCCTTCCCAGCAGGGCCCCAGGGCAGCTCTCTCTCTTATAGGACCTTGCAGGAAAGCTGGGGTCCTTCCCCGCTAGGCCTCCCACGTGATGGGGTGGCTGCCTTCAGCCTCCTTCTCCCTCCAACCACAGCCAGCATTTCCAGTTTTGATGACTGGACCCCTGCACCAGCCAACCAGCTTCTTTGAGCTTCAGAGCGAGGAAGCTGCCGATGTCTGTGTTCCCATCTGAGATTGTGCTCAACTCTCCTTGAAAGACTGAATATGTAGCGGATGGTGGCCAGGCCACACATAAAAACAGAACTCTGGCCCGCGAAGCCAGCCCCTTACCCAAGGGCCGCTGGCCTCCAAGCCGGCCGGCTGTGAGTCAGACTAGCAGGAAGTCAGACTGTCTTCTATAGTCACAGTACCCTGGAATGGTTGGCCCCAGACGGCCAGGGCTCAATGAGCAACCACCAGCTTCTCTAAATTTGGTCACCTCCTCCAACTCCAAGGCAGGACAGACTGGAGCCCCGAATGCGCTTCCAACCAATTACACGAGGCCCCAATTCTAATTAGCTGCCTCAGTTTCCCCAGGACAATGGCCTGTCTCAGGGCTGTTACAAAATAACCAAAAGGAACTGCAGATCCAAATCGGAGTCACGGGTCCCGAAGGCGAACCAAGATTAACTCCCTGACTTAGGGACAGTTTCAGCCACTCCCAGGAAGGTAACTTTGACAGGTCATTCTGGAACTCCCTGGTCAGCACTGGGAGATGGTCTACCGGACGGGCCATTACGTCCCCCACAGGAAGGTGACTTTGTCTAAAACAGCCCACTCATTGCTAGAAACTTCCTTTTCCCAACCCCTCCTGTCCATAAATGTCTTCCGTTGTGTACAGTTTCTGGGAGGCCTTCCTACATGCTAAATGGGATGTTGCCTAGTTCTTGGATGGTTGGATAAAGCCAAGTGGATTTTCAGGTCTACTCAGCTGACTTCTGTTTTTCCCAGGAAGCCTCCCTTTCCCCTCCACGAAGTGCCCCCTCTTCCCTGCCTGCGTTGGAGCCAGCTACATGACCATGGCTGACGCCCAGCCATTGCTTGCTGGAGGGAAGGGCCTGATCTCCCTCTCTGTTCACCCCCACGTCTTCACTCCAGGCCTCAGGGTCCTGAGGGTCAGGTGCGAATGGCCTTGGCGGTGGGCAGACCTGAGTCCCTTGTCCAGCCACTCCTGGCAGTGTGCTTATCAGCCACAGGCTATCCCAGTGACCTTGAGTTGAGGATGAGCTCCGCAGATCACCAGCCAGGAAGCCAGCCATTCCCCCTCCTGCCTTTAAAAGACAGGGCACGAAAAGCCAGGCGTGAAATTAGCAAACCTCGAAGCAGGCGTGAGCAAGGCGGCCGAAGGGCTTCTGGGCTGGCTCCCCCCAAAGGGAGCAGCTGTCCTCATCCCATTCTGAAGACCACTCCTGAGAGCCTTTCTCCGTGTACTCAAGCATCCCTCTTTTGGAATAAAAGGCCAGGACATGCAGGGGAAAGCAGAAAGACAGAAGAGGTATTAACTGGCTTTGGACATGGAAGGCACGCAAGGCCAGACAAAACCGATTATCACGGGAGAAAAAAAGTGCAAATCCCTTGATTTTCCATCGTCAGCCTATATCTGTGGCCGAGCTCCCAGCACACAGGCTCTCGTGCTGTGGGGGAAGGTGCTCCGTAGTTACCCCACATCGGGGAAGGCAGAGCCTCGTGGCAGGAGGGAGTCCTGCTGGGCCTGCTGGTAGAGTCAGCAAAGGGCCAGAAAGCAATCAAACGTGGCCGAGGGGCAAAGGGAAGATGAAGGAGAGAGGGTACGTTTGGTCCGAGTGGGGGAAATGGTGCCCCACTCGCCTCGTCCGCACCGAGGAGGACAAGTGAGTTGTATAAGCAGTACCAGCACTGAGGGCAGTGGGGCTCCCTCTCGGTTCCGTGCATGTGACCCTGGGCCTCCCCTCCAGCACCACCTGGGATGTGGGACCCAGGCAGTCACTCCAGTATCACCTTAGTTTCTCAGGTGGACCAGAGGGGACCCTGTTGTGTCTGGAGGTCTGTTCATGCCCAGAGTGATGGGCGGGCAGGTGCAGAAGGTAAGAGGTGAGGAGGACGGCAAGGTGAGCAGGAGACCAGCCTGGATGCCGGGGGCTTTCGGCCCACGCCATCGGGAGAGAACCCCCAGTTCCCCAGACAGGCCAGAGCCCCAAGGACACCTGGGAAGCCATCAAGCAGGCAGATGTCCTGTGAAGACATAAGATCTCACACATATGGACCCATTGTTCCCTCTGCCACAGTTCATGGAAGGCTTGCGCTCTCCCTGACAGCACGTGCTGCAGGGGAGAACAGGCAAAATGAGAGAATGTTTCAGTCATCGGATCAGACTAGACCGTGTGCTCCTTCTGACAATCCCCACCTCCCCCACCCCACTGGGCAGGAGCTTAGGGAAAACCCCACCCCTCTGAAAGGGACTGCTTCCTCCTTGCACCCTACAGCTGTGCATTCTATCTGTGAGCCCCCCACTTCATCGTTACCGACAGCGCTGTCTGCCCACCCAGGGGCTCTAAGTGAGATTTACCGGGCAATGTTTGCATGGAGATAGCATGGATATCATCTGCCTCATCCCAGAGGAGAGAAGGTAGAAAAGCAATCACCAATAGGTCTTTCCCACATGGTCAGAAAAATTATTTCAATGGAACATTCAGAGATGTCCCCCCTTAAAAATCTCATCCTCTAACTGGGGGCTGGCTCGCACACACACATGCGGGGGAAACCACATGCACCCATATATCTATACACAAATGCACGTGCGCATAAGGCATGCACGTAAGCCCACATGTCTATACACACTCGCATGCACACACAATGTGCACGCATGTGCACGTGTGTGTGGCCAGGTATTCATGTCGGCCCATATACGTATATACATATCCACATGTGCACATGTAAGCACACGTGTGAACATGCATACATGTATAGACACAGAAGGTACACACATGCACACACATGCTTGCACATACAAACACATGGACAGGCACAACCACAACACACACATGCATAAGCATGAACATACCCATAAGCACACAGAGAGATTTGCATATACACACATATACACATACACACATACACGTGTATACATCTTTTTTTTTAAGATTTTATTTACTTATTTGACAGAGAGAAACACAGCTAGAGAGGAAACACAAGCAGGGGGAATAAGAAAGGGAGCAGGGAACCCGTTTGAGGGCTCGATCCCAGAACTCCGGGATCATGACCTGAGCCGAAGGCAGATGCTCAACAACTGAACCACCCAGGAGCCCCATATGCATCTTTTTTTAATTGCAGGAGAAAGTGGCACATGTCTAGCCCCTGGACTGTGGCATAAATGCTCCAGTGACCTCTTTCCCCCACCTTCACCATCCCTCCTCACCCAGCCCCGTCTGGAGGAGCGTCCTCTGGCCTCCTTTCTTACCAGTCTCCTGGTGTTAGAGCATTAGCTCCAAGCGGACATGTCCCAGAGCCACAGCTGCAAGAGCTGGGCAGCCTGCAGCGGGACATCGTGTTGGGCTCCCAGTCCATGACCAGTCAGAATTCCCTGAGGCCGAGACAGATCCGCTGCAAAGGCTGGAGAGGCCCCAGCTCTGATTCCAAGTGCACTTTATAAATCCCAGCTTCATAAACTGCCCTCTGACGGGCAGTGTTGTACTGAGTAACTATGTGGCGATAACTTGCCACAATGTTATCCTTGGCACCGTCCCTCAGAGAGATGAATGCATCCCGAGCTACACGCGACTGCTGAGACAGCTCCAGGAGGGAAGTTGCTTTTCATTTATTAGGCTACAAAATTATATCCTTGCATTAGGAGGTCTCGGAGCCAGCCCAGATCATAAATGCATGTCCGTTCATGCGTCTCTCTGTCTGTCCCTTAATCTATACCCTCTTGGTGGTGAGATCATAAACAGGCTTCACCACTTAGAAAAGCAGAGAGCAAAGGGAGGTGTGTCCAGGAGGCTCCCTGGACAGTAACACAGCTAACAAAGATGGTACCTTGTGTGTGGCATTGAGACATAAGTCGGGACAATTAGCAAACTAACGGCTTGGGAGCAGTTTAGTGCAAATGCCTGAATTCCCTGGGATCCTAGCTCAGCTCTCTGGAATAATCATCCACCTGGAACGTCCCCACAGAGTTGCCAAAATCGCGGGAACGTGGGGAGGACTGGGCCACACAGGGCACTCGCAGGGCAGCCCCTGTCTGTGGCAGATGTGAGTACCTAGCAGCTCCCCATGGAGTCTGCATTCTTATCTCAGTTATCAGTGCCCAGGATCAGGGCAGAAAGAACCTAGCATCCCACCAACTCTCAGGGGTCGTCTCCACCAGAGCACCTACGGGGGTGAGCACCTTCTTGCTGAATGAATGAGTGAGAACGGGAGAGAAAACCCTAGCCAGGCATGAGCGAGAAGAAAGTGGCATACTGATCCCTGATCTCATCTTCATCTTTTTTGTTATGTGGGACCTCTTCCCCCAGGTTCGGGTGTGCAAGATAACAAGCTTGCTTTTTCTCAGTTATTATGGGTCTGAAGTCCGGGCACTGTTGATTCAGTCCTCTGTGGAGGGCTTTGGAGGCCAGGGGAAGGTTCTAGGAGGGTTGTGTCTTCTCTGAAGAACCATCTGCTTCCAAGTTCACTCAGGTTGTATGCAGAACTCATTTCCACATGGCTGTGAGGTCGCGGGCCCTGCTTCTCACCAGTTGTTGATGGGAGGATGCTTTTTTGGTGCCAGAGAGTGCTTGTGTCCTCCAGCCCATGTGGTCCTCCTGTGGACCCTCTCTCAATGTGGCATCTCTCTTCTTCAGGCCAGAAGGAGGCCTATCCTTGGGGGCTCCCAGTCCCTTTGGTAGAGGATCCACGGGACTAGGTCATGCCCACACTATACAACTTTCCCACCAAGTCTCTGGACATTCAGATTACGAACCGTAACAAATCTGGAAAGTCTCCCCACCTCTGCCATGTTTCACTGGCAAGTCCCACGTGCCCCACACTCAAGGGGAGAGGATTTTATCAGGGCACAACTCACGGGCGTCAGCTACAGTGCCCACCCCACCCACACAACCTGCAGGTAGCAAATCAGAAGCTGAGGAGGGGAATGACCTCCCCAAAGTCACCCACAGATCCTTTGGAGACCCGAGATCAGAAACATGCTGTGCTGACAGGGAAAAACCACTCTTTGCACTGTTTTCTCCACTGAATGTATTTCTACCCATTCTGTCCATGTTTAGCGGTGTCTTGATAGAAATAAGGCATTCACTCGTACCCTCCATCCGGTTGTGAGTCCTGCACCACAAAGACCCCCACCCTAGATGGGTAAGCAGGCCCCTGCAGGGAAATGCAAACACCATTTCCAAGCTTGCACTCACATGGGCCCCTGAGTGTACACACCTACACCAGCTATGCAGAGACACTACCCCCTTGGCACCTGCAGCCCACGACCCTGTGGGTCTCGTCCCACCAAGGCACGAGGAGGCCGCTCTGGGCGGGTGGAGGGACTTCTCCGCACACAAGTCCTACCTGCTGAAGGGTGGGGAAGGAGGATCATAGAGGCATCAAGGCATCTCTTTCCCAGAGGGCCTTCTCACTCAGACCCCAGCTGCACCCCTCGTCTGGATCGTTGGTCCCAGGAGTACAGCTAAAGCAGCCTGACGTGTCAAAAAGAACTGTTTTTCCTGAAAAAAAATAAATAGCTGCATGCATGTTAGTGATGAGTGTTACAGAGCTGGGATGATCCCAGGCACTAGGTATCCTTTTTCATCCTCATGAAGACCCTTGCATGCAGATTCTGCTTTTCTCTACATGTCTCTTGTGGGGAAGCAGAGGCTCAGGGAGCTAAGTGCTGCCACATGCGAGCTCATGGCCAGCACTGAGGTGGAGACCCTGTGCCTCCGAGTCTGTGATCTTGACGGCTACTCTGTCAACCAGAGAAAGGGCATGGTCTGCATCTTCCCAGCCAGTGGCCAGCCATCCCCCAAGACCCACCCTGTTCCCTGTCCCTGTTGCCCCAAGCGCTGGCACTCCCTCAACTGGTCTCCACATGTCCCCATGCACTCCTTCTCCCTGATGTTCGCTGAGCACTTTCCAGGGGCTCCGGCTAGAGCTGGAAAAACATGCACAAGCTCCCGGACTGTGTGGCACCAGGGGCCATCTCTTCGGTCCATGCATTCTTTCATTATTTTGTTCATTCATCAAGGTTTCATGAGTGTCCACTCTCTCCTGATCCCAAGCTGGCCTTGGAGATACAAACATGAACAGCATGATCCTGTCTCAACTAGGTCCTGTCTTGGAGGTGAGGGGTGGAGGGTTGCCCAGGAAGGATGGTCACAGGCAACGTTAGTGGGACCACGTTCAGGGAACATGGAGAAGGGGCCTCACCATTGGGAGCTCTTAATACCCACAAACTCCTAAGTTCTCCCTCTGTTCCTGCTTCTCATGGGAAGAAGAACCCAGATTGCATCAAGGACATCCTCACTCTGCAAGGGACATGTGGCTCCCCTAAACCTGGCCATGGCCTCTGAGAGGCCACCCCAGTGTGTGATACCATCTCCATCACAGGGAGATCTTCTGGTTCCTTGCAGGCATCTCCTGCTCTGCTATCTGCTGCCACCTCTTTTTCTCTCCAGGATCTCTCTTGGTGCTTGGTGGACAGGTCCCCAAAAAAGCTCCAGGCTTGAGGCCCAATGGTGGGTCTCTCTCATCTGCCTGCCCTGGTAACAGCAGAGGAGCCGAAATTCATGTTCCTCTGCCTTCCTGGGAACGCACTTTGGTTGAGACCTGCGGGGCATCCTGCAATAGTTCACCCATGAGGTAGGTTCACCCCAAGAGGGAGGAATGGGGTCTTCGTTTCTTATTTGTGGACTCACCTGTAATACTCTGTGTGCTCATTCACCAGTCATAACTCTGAAAAGAGCCACTTTTGGAAAGAGCAAAGGACAAAGGTCATCTCCTTTAAGTTATTCAAAAACCCTCATCCAATCAATATCCATTCACTCAACAAATATTTACTGGGAAATCGCAATAGCTTCGGTTGGCCCTGACCTAGGAGAAGCTGCAAAAAGGCTTTAAGCAAAAGCAAGGCTACAAATAACAAACACTCCATCAAGGGGTCAAATCGTTCCTAAAAAACATCTGTTCACTTTCATAGCTGCTGAAAAAAAAAAATCAATAAAATTCCACCATTCATTCCTGATAAAACTCCTAGTAAACTAAAAACGGAAGGACATTTCTGCCCCATCATCACAAACATGTATCTTAAGCCAACAAGCCTTGAATTTCATGCTCAAGATTTCTTTTTAAAGTTAAATAGTCAACAAAATATACAGAATCCTCTAATTTTGTGTAAGTGGATTTTTACAAACACAAGCATATCAAAAAATCAGTGAAGAAAGCGATGTTCACTTGTTATTTCTGAGTTTGGGGATTATGGGTGATTTTGATTTTTGTTTGTTTGTTTTATGTATATTTTCTAAACTCTCTTCAATTTGTTTTAAATCAGTCCTAAATTAAAGGGGGACCTTAGAGATGGGACATTTCTCTGTATGGTGTGGGGCTCAGCCTGGCAAGCTGGGAAACAGGTGGCCTGCTGCTGCCCCCTCAACGGGGAGGGATGGAGAGGCACACGTGTCCCCTGAAGATTGGGGTCCATTTGGGCCCTTGCAGGACTATGGGACAGCACTCCCAGTCTACAAAGACCCCTCAAAGGCCAGACCAGAAGTTAACAATGAAACTGGGTCTTGCCTGTTTCGAAGCAAATATTTTCCTCCTCTCCCTGTATCACAGAGACACAAGAAGGCTCTGTGTGTTCGTGGAGCGAATGTGCCTGAGACCCGGAGGCAACTGACTTCATGTAGCTGGGTTTCTCTCTCTACGGAGTGCATTCTGGGCCTCCTGATCCTCTCAAAGGATCACAAAACAGAAAATCCTTAAAATTACACAATCTCTCTCCTCCCCTGTAGGAAGGAAATATACATAGTGAAGGCCACATGGGGAGGTGAACAGCAAGGAAATCCTGCAAGGATGGGGGGCAGGGAGAGATACCCTCTCTCTTCCTCATGCCCTCTGATGGACCACCCTTGCCTCCTCATGGACGGTTAGCAGCCCGGGAGCAGGAAAGTCTGACGAACATGATCTGCGGGTAACAGCTCCCAGAACAGAGGGAGGGGAAGGGAAGGACAGGAGAGGACCAGAGCAAAGCACAAATGGCTGATGCAAGTTACTGGAGGTGACTTACCCACCAAACGCAGGGAGAGAACCACAGGATTTTAAATAACCTGTGTCAGCTGTGAGGTGCTGGAGGTCCAGATAAGACAGGAGGTTCTGGATGGAAGGGTTTTGGGAAGATCTGCTAGAGGAGGAGACACTGGAAGGCCAGGTCCGGCTGTCAGTCAACAAGAGGGAAGAATAGGGGGAGTGAGCCCCATCAGTAGCTCTGAAAACTCCTCTACTTACTGACTCCAGTCCCCACCCAGCAACGACCCTCCTGGCCACTTTAGTTTTGGAATCAGGAAGGTGCAAATCGCCTTTGAGATCTCACCATGCACACTGATCTTGACATCTGTAAAATGAGGAAAAACAGTGGTTTGGGGGCTACTGAGTGCCACCCCAGAAGGTCTACCCTACACAAGCCTGAGGTCACCAGTCCTGAGTCTCCCCACTGTCCAATGGGAGAGGCTGTGAATGCACGCAGTCCCCGGCCAAGGCAGCGCAGGGAGTCTGGCAAAGAGGTGAGCCCATTGCCCCTAAAACCACTACCCAGGCTGAAACAACATGCTGGCCACCCGGAGGCAGGAGATGTAGGATTATGAGCTGAACTGAAAGGACTGGAGTCTGGAGCTCAACCAGCAGAAGGGCAATGCTAGAAGACCGCAGTGCCCATTTCTCCCATACTTTTGGAAAACTCATGCCATACTCCTATTTTATAAGCCAAACAAGAGTATTGGGCAAAGCCCAGCCCCACAGTGCCCTCCTGGGCAGCTCTGAATGACACAGAATGGCCATTCCTCAGTGGTGCCCCCCCTCGGGACGAACTGCTCCCGCATCACCCATGGCCTGCTTGTATTCATCAGCTCACCCCGACTTAGGAAGTTTTCTCCCTGGATTTCCACCCTCTTTAGATCTGAGGGAGAGACACTGCAAAGAGAGAGAGCGCCAATGTTAGTATCTGCATTTAGAAACTCCCAAGGGGTTAAAATCCAATTACCGCCTGGATGGAGCTCTGCTTCTCCATTCTAAATTAATTACTGAACATTCCCATTTTCACCTCCTCTTTCTCCCCCTCACATTTTCTCAGAAGAAGAAAATTGCCGCACAAACCATCTTAGTGGAGAGAGCACCGTGGATGAAGGTATTTGTCCTGGGAGAGGGGCGTCCGAGTCACAGCCTGCTGGGGCAGGAGCGGGGTGTCCCGAGATGGTACCGGCACGGACGCCACCAGGATGGAGCCCGGGGTCCTCACCCAGGACCACCGGGGATGGGCGCACAGGTGCAAGTTTCCTAGCGTGTACGGACGCCACAGAATTTGGAAATTCCAGGATAAATGCTCTCATTCCAGAATGCTGGAAAACGTTGGTGAACTTGAGTGTTTGCCTGCCATGTTTTCACCTAGCTTTGGAATGCAGGGCCCGGTGTCCCCACGCCAAGTGGACCTCCTAACCGCTCTTCGCTCAAGCTGAAGGGAAAGCGGCTCTGTCCCCGAGCACACGGGAGCTGACATGTCAAGGAGGGCCCCGCGGCAGGGGAGGGTTTGCAGGGTGAGACCGTGCCAAGAATAGCCTGTCAAGGACAGACATCTCTTAGAAAGGATCGATAATCTGCCGGCCTCGCTCCTGCTCCTCCAGGGTAAAAGGAGCAGTGGTAAGTGAGGTCACCCAGAACAAAAAAAGGAAGGGGATGGAGGGCCGGTGTGGGCACAGTCCTAAGCCAGGACGTGACAGCCGTGGAGACAGGAGGTTTTCTAGAGGAACCAATGCCCAAGCCTTTCGCTACACTGCTGGGCCCTCAGCAACACTCCATCAACACCCACTTTTCATGGCAGTGCAGGCTAGAAGCCATGGGGCCTGTGTGCCCAGGTTGGGTGGCTGGTTTCTCCAAGGGCACAGCCCAACCACCTTAGGCAGAGGTACACAAACTCTCTCCTCCAAGGCTGGGATGGATTGGATGTGGATCGCACCAGCCCGAGGTCTCTGTCTGGCTCTGTTGTTGGAGGACACGGCGTCTCCCTTTCAAGGGAGCCCTGCTTGGACAAGTGATTTCTCCAAGGGTCTGGATGACCCAAGGGAAGGGAATGGGACGAGAGCACTTCCCCCACAGGGCTCTAATCGGGCCTGGGTTCCTGCAGCAGACAGAAGAAGCCAGAAGAGGGAAGGGGGCATAGTGAGTGCCTACAAGCACCACATTAAACCCCCTCCATGATGGCTCCTAAGTCTCTCACGGTGGCACTCCAAAGGGGTGTTTTAACCCCAGAGCTGAGAAGCTGAGATCACAGTGCTCAGAAGACTTGTTCTTGTGCCCCCAGCCAGGAAGTAAGATGGGTAGTATTTGAAAGCAAGACTGTGGGGCTCTCGAGAACTTTACCCCATTCTGTCTCCCAAAGAGGGACATCCGAGGAACTAAAGACATCGGAGCTCCAGGGTCTGGGTGTTGTCCTTCCCCAGAAGCTCCCCACCCCCATTGGTGATGGACTGGGACTACCGTAGGGAGCCACCACGTCACCTCAATGGCCATCTATCCATATTCAGGCATCTTGTCCTGGGCTTCCAGCATTCAGAGCAACCTCAGGGCCCACCAGGGCCCAGCATCAGCTTGCCAGGAACCCTGAAGTCCAGGGCAGCTAGAGCCAGTCTGAGCTCTGGAGAAGTCAGGGCTCCCCTAGCCTCGCCTGACCACCACTGAGGCAGCGGCTCCAGGGCAGGGGCCCCAGGGACGTCCGGCTCATCCAGGTCGTCCATGGTTCCGGAGGCCCCTCTCAGTTCTCACCTGCACACTCGGGGCAGATACAGAACTGATATCTTTTGAGTATTTCCAGACTTTACACATTATTTTATTCTATCCCTATGACAACACTGCATTATATTATAATGTACTAATAATTACACTATTCTTAATTATTTTATCATATTATAATATACTATACTATATTATATTGTACTCTACTAGCCTATACTATATTATATGTTATGTATTATATATTGTAGATATTATATTATTATTTTTATTTTACTTTTGAGGAAACAAAGGTCCAGAGACACCTAACTAGTAAGTGATGAGGTGACCAGTAGAATCCAGGTCTGTGTTATCCCAAATCTTTGTTCCTGATCTCTTGGCCAAAATTAAATGATATGCAAATATTATAATCTAACACAAATGTATCATATATGTATAGGGTATGGACAGTGTCTGTACCATTGTGTGTGTATATATGGAGATATATATATATATATATATATATACTCGTTTTGTGAATGTGTGCTTATATATATGCACATATATCGCATAAAATAAATTATGTATATGTAGAAATAAGAGAAATACATATACATGCATAGAAATACACGTATATACACATAGATTTTTCATTTATTGACACACACTTCCTTATGTCTCTTGGGATTCAGTCTAGATGCCAGAACGATACTATTGCTTAGACAGCTGGAGTGGTTTGATTCAAATTATTTTTATAATCAAGTTATTTAAATAAGCATAAATGTAGAGCTAGGTGTAAACTGCTTACGTTTATAGCTCTTATGCAACTATAGAAAGAAAATAAATTCAAATATGACCAAAGCTATAAAACCAGTAGATCTCAAATTAACCTCAGGCTTTTGGCTGGAACTAATACCCCGCACATTTGTTGTCTGAGGTTTGGCAAATCAGCTTGAGTCTTTGGTTTGGACCAGGATGGACCACCAATTCCTTTGTCATTATCACTGCCTTCAACTTTTTTCACAGTAAACTCATTTTTAACCATCGATCCATCATTTTTATGGACCAATGCATTTAAAAAGAGCAACACAGAATTTATTACTGGAAAAAACATTCTGCAAAACTGTTTAACTTGAAATTCTTCATGGAATGTTGGCTCCCACATGGCTGCACCAGGCAGGTCCAGGCAGGACTGGGTTTTGACCTCGGGGATCCTGTCCTGAGTAGTGGCAGTGACTCCCCGCCCATGGGGCTCCATGGGGTATGCAACCTCCGTCTGTCTTCTCTCTTCCTAGTTCTTTGGAGACCCTACGGTGAAGGTGAGTCACATTTGCTGGCTCCCGACTGTAGTAGAGCAAATATAAACACAAAACTGTGCGATTGGTGTGAGGCAGCCCTCCCCTAGGTGCACACCGCACTCCCTGCCATCCTAGGTCCCGATTCACTGACGACACATCATTCACAAAAGGCTCACCCAACTCTGAGACCACCAGGAGCACATCCCAGACCCTCTCTGACAGCCACAGTTCTGAGACGCATGGTGGGAATTACGAATCCCCTAAAATCTTGCCCCAAAACCCCGAATCAGTGTCCTAGGACCGAAAGGGGACAGGTGGAAATTCAGCAGAGAAGACATCTTTCCAGAGCATTCGTCGCCAGGGTTTTGTTTTGTCACAATATGGCTTCAATTAAAAACAAAAGGCAAGATTCAGCAGTGAGCATTCTGCTTGGCGGTGGCCCCACTGTCTCTATGGAGAGTCACATCAGGACATCAGGGTAGGAATGATATCACATCTGGTGAAGGGGACTGTGGCTCCATTATCCAATCCAAGAGCAGGCCCATCCCCAGGCACCTCTGCAGTCGATCAGACAGGGGGTGTCTTGGTCCACTAGGTCACCGTAACAGGACACCTCAGACCAGGGCTTAAGCAGCAGAAATCTGTTCTCCCACAGTCCTGGAGGCTGCAAGTCTAAGAACACGATGTTGGCAGGGCTGGCTGCTTCTGAAACCTCTCTCTTTGGTGTACAGATGGCCGTCTCTTCCCTGTGTCCTCACGTGGTCTTTCTCTTGTGTGTGTCTATGTCCCCACCTTCTGTCCTTAAAAGGACACCAGTCAGATTGGATTCGGACTCATCCATATGACCTCATTTTACCTTAATTTCCACTGTAAAGACCCTGTCTCTAAATACTCTCACTCTCTCAGGTCCTGGGGTTAGAATGGCAACATGTGAATGGAGGGAGGGGGAGGTTGGGGTACACAATCCAGCCCATAAGTCATTGCATAAGCCCACCACCCACAGGACAGATGGCCCCCAAGGGCCTACAACATGGGCTGTCCTCTTGGAGGGGACAGTTGGTTACACCAACTCGTAATTTGAAATGTCTCGAACGTAGGGAGGGGCTAGGGACACGTGGAGAGGGCCAGAGCCGCCGGAGTGAGTCAGCATCTCCACAGCGTAGCCATTAGCAGTTTCTGCACACACAAAAAAGGAAATCTGAGCATTCCTCTAATTACTGCAGGTTAATTAGTTCCCCTCAACATTTTCGGAAAGAAGAGCGCCTCGAGGACAACATCAATCATGGAAATCCACTCCCTGCCTGGCCCGGCCTGGAGGAAGGAGGGGGCCCTGGCAGAGAGAGGCATGGTGGGGGCCCTGCTCTCACGCTGACCACCTCTCTCTGAATGCAGTGGAAGTGCAGACTTCTTGCCTGGGCTTAGCTGCAAACACTCAACAGGCACCAAAAGACCGGGGTCAGGAGAGGGTGAGGTCACTATGGAACCAGAGGGGACGGCGTGGAGTTTCAGTACATTTTCCAAAGCAGATTCCTAGGGGTGAAGTCAGAATTTCCAGGAACATGAGTACAAGTTCATCACCATTACCACTTGCGTTTCCCACCTTTCACCCCAGAAAGGGGAACAGGGCAGCTTGCCCAACACACCTGTCTCCACGGACCTAGTCATAGTGACACACAGACCTAACTAACAAAATCCTGGTCTACAACAGTGGTTCTCAACATCGGCTTAAGTTATACTCCACTGATCTCATTGGTCTGGAGGGAGGGGGGCACTGGAGTTCTCAAATGCTCCCCCCAAGCTGTATTAATGAACTCCAAATGGAAAATCACAGGTCCACAAAAAGTGCAGAAACATCCATGCTATAGTGATAAGGGGTGGGGCAGCCATAAGAAAGCACCACCGTCTTGGGGGAGTGTAAGGAACAAAAATGTATTCTCCCACAGTTCTGAGGGACAGAAGTCTGAGGCCACAGTATCAGAAGGTTTGGCTTTGTCCTGAGGCCGTCCTCTCCCTGTGTCCTCAGGGTCTTCCCTCTGTGTGTATGTGTGTCCCAATCTCTTCTTCTCATGAGGACCACCTAATGACTTCATTTTACCTAAATTACTTCTTCAAATAAGACCCAGTCTCTAAATGCACATTCTGAGGTCCTGGGGCTTAAGATGTCAAGACATGAGTTTGAGGGGCTCCGGAGTGGCTCAGTTGGTTAAGCGACTGCCTTCGGCTCACGTCATGATCCCAGAGACCCAGGATCGAACCCTGCACCGGGCTCCCTGCTCTGCGGGAAGCCTGCTTCTCCCTCTCCATTCTCCTGCTGTGTTCCCTCTCTGGCTGTGTTTCTCTCTGTCAAATAAATAAATAAAATCTTTAAAAAAAAAACAAACAAACATGAATTTGAGGGCATGGGGCTTTACTCTGCCCCTAACAGGTGGCTTTGGAATCTCTTCATTTTCATACTTTACTATGGGGTTTTTCAAGAGCAGCACCGTTGACATTTGCGCCTGATAATTCCCTGCTTCGGAGCTGTCCCATGCTCTGTAGGATATTTAGCAGCCTCTTTGCCCTCCACCCACCAGATGTTAGTAGCTCCTACCCTCCTGTCTCAACAACCACACACGTCTCCAGATGCCGCCCAGCGTCCGTGAGCGCAGGGGCAAAGCCGTGCCCAGAGAAGAGCCAGGATCTAGGGAAGTGCTTTCCAAAGGGCGCTAAGAGGAATATTGATCCCATGGGATACTTTGCAAAAAAAAGGAAGTATTTATTCTTTCAATGGCTATTTGTTAGACCTGCACTATCCCTCGGCACTGGGGATGTGACCGGCATCAACAGACAATCCTCTACCTTTAGGCAGCTGCCCGTGTAGACGCTACACAGCGTAGGGAATCACATGTAGGGAAAAGTGCCATCACAGAAAAAAAGCACAGTTTCAGGGAAATACTTGCATAAAGGTGGATGATTACCTCTTTTATAATAGCTTCATTAAGCTATAACTCATGCACCATACAAGTCGCTCATCTAAAGTATATGGTTTAACAGTTTTTAGTACAGAGTTGTACAACCATCACCAGAGTCAAATTTAGAACATTTTCACCACCCCAAGAACCACCCTATCCCCATGAGCAGTCCCTCCTCATTTTCTTTTCAATCCCTCCCCCAGCTCCTGGCAACCAGCAATCTCCTTTCAGTGTCTGAGAATTTGCTCATGCTGGACCTTTTATATAAATGGGATCGCATGATATATGGCCTTTTGTGACTGACTTCTTTCACGCAGCACGTTTTCAAAGTTCATCTATGTTGTAGCGTATGGTCAATACTTCATTTCTTATCATTGCTCACTCATATTCCATGACATAGATGTTGTTCATTCTAGATGCCCTTTGGTCAGCTGATGGGCATTTGGGGTCCTTGCAGGGTTTTGACCATCATGAATACTATGAACATCCATGTGCAAGATTTCATGTGTGTGCACGTCTTCATTTCTGTTGTGCAAATACCTCAGAGTGGAATTTCTGGATTATATGGTCACTCGACGTTTAGGCATTTGAGGAATCCCCCATTCTGCACCATTTTAGGGCATGATTTTACGTTTCTACCAGCAGGACACAAGCGCTATGGTTCCTCCACATCCTCTTCAACACTTACCTACTGTCTTTTTGCTTATAGCCATCCTAATGAGTGTAAGGTGTACTCTCACAGTGGCTTCAATCTACATTTCTCTGATGGTTGATGATGTTGAACATCTTCTCATAAGCTTTTGGCCCATTTATGTATCTTCTTTGGGGAAAGGTCTATTCCGATCCTTTAGCCATCTTTAAATGGGTAAATATTGGCTTTTTATTACTGAGTCGTGAGAGTTCTTTATGTATTCTAGATGTCAGTCCTTTATCAGAAATATGATTTGCAAAAACTTTTCCTATTTGGTAGGTTGTCTTTTCACCTTCTGGATGGTGTCCTTGAGCACAAAAGCTTTCAATTTTGGTGAGTCTCAATGTATCCGTTTCTTTTGCTGCTTATGGGACCCTCTGGTTTTCTAAGCTGGCCTCCCTAGGTGTAGAGTCTCTGTCCTGTGAGAAATCTGGGTGAGGAGGACGGGGCCACCAGAGCTCTCTGCCTGCTGCACCTGGAAAAGAATGTCCACCCACAAGTGGGACTGGTGGAGGAAGGAAGCTCCTCACCTTGACAGGTGTCATTAGAATCAACATCTCCCAGCTGAGTTAGAGGGGATGAGACACACTGGCCACCTGCCCCTCCTGGTGAGATGCCATAGCACATTCCCGACAGGGTGCCTGTGGGCAAAGGGACCTCATCTTCCTGGTCATAACCCACAGAGGAGACCCTCTGCCACAGCATGCTGGTGGGGAGCATGTGAGTCAACTGCCCGAGATTCACTGTTCTTACCAGGTTTGGGTAGATTTTCCTGAATGAATTCTTCTTCTTTTGCTGTGTGCCCTTGGGATAATTTCCAGAGAACCCGAATGAGTTTTTGTTTTGCTTTGTTTTTAGTTTTCACTGATTTTGCTTGTTTCATCAAAAAGCAGGTCTGTGGAGCAACTCATGCTGCCACCTTCCCGAGAGCTGAACAGCCACCTTTATAAGGGGGGAGGGTTCCCAGTGTCACAGTTGGGTTGAAGGGTGAGAAAAAGACAGACATGCACGCAGGGAGGGTCTGGGGGTTGCAGGCTGGGGAGACCACATAGAATGAGATTGGAATTTGTACAAAGAACGACAGGAAGCCAACATAGCGACTCTGGGTGAACATGATGGATAGAACACAAGTGTTTAACTCTGCTTCCTCCCAAAACCTCACCAAAATGACAAGAAAGGAATAAAAGAAGCACACACACAGCACCAATAAGATTCAGTGAGGACAGGACAGAGAAACCAGTCGCCACATTTTGGAAGTAGAAGAGCAGATGTTCAAATGCCCTGGGCTTAGCCAACTAAGAAAGCTGAGATCTAAGCCTGCTGGGCAAGACGGTGAGCCAGTGTGTGTCCAAAACCCACAGGGAAGCTCTGGCTTGCAGGTACCAATGATGCTAAGGGAAGCACGAAACAGAAAACAGAGCTAAAAACAAAGGGACAGGTTTGCCCAGGAGCATTTCGACCCCAAGATGGCCTCTACTCCTGAAGTCAAGGAACAGTCTTCTATCCCCATTGAAAATGGAGATCCAAGGTCTGCACATAGGAGCATAAGGATAAAACACCAAACAAAAAATGGATAAAGTCTGCACGCTGAAGCGGAGGGTCTATAGCCTCCCTTGCTCTGCTCCCTGCATACCCAAGACCCCAGATGGCAGGTGCGTTCCTGGGAGGGATACCAGTTCCCAAAGTGTGACCTGCCTCATTAGCCCCAACCAGAGCCAGCACCAACACCCACACAGATCTTTCCTGGAAGCGTAGGGTCTTTTTATTTTTATTCTTACCTTTGTTTTGCACCTCACTCGTAAATGTAACCACACAAATATTTTAGGAAAGCCTGCAACATAAAAGTCAAGAGACCAAAAGAAGCAAAGACAAGTAAGGAACTCAAAGGAAGCAGAAATAATGCAAGAAGCCAGAGAGAGCTGCACGTATATAAAATTGATGACATCCCAGATATAAGGGAATATATTGTAACCTTGAAAAAAGAACGGAATGTTCCCTTTAAAAAGGAACATATTCAGAGAACAGGGAAAAGCTTTTAGAAATTAAGAATATGCCAGTAGAAATTAAAATTTGAATAGGAGGTGGGAAAATGAAGTTGAGGGAATTTCCTGGAAAGAAGGACAGCAATGCAAAGGTGGAAAATGGCTGAGAAAAGAAAATTAGAGGATCCATCTGCTTAATGTCTTTGTGACAGAAATTCCGGAGAGAGGATACAGAAAAATAAGGGGAGGAAAACACATTGCAGGAAGGGAAGATTGGAGTTGTTAAGCTGAGGGAGACCTATGGAGAACACAGCACAGTGAGGAAAGGGCCCACCCAAGGCTCGTGCTGGTATGATTTCAGAACACTCGGGGGTTCAGAGATTTTATAGAAGCTTCCAGAAAACAAAAGCCAGCTGCCTAAGTACCAGGAATCAAAATGGTGCTATACTTCTTGGGAGGTTTTGGAGGAACACCTGCAGAGTTCAGAAGGAACATCTCCAGCCCAGATGTCTATACTCACCTGAACTATGAATCAGGTACAAGGGTAGAAGAGAGGCGTTTCAGACAAGGGGGGCCTCAAACAACTTGGCTCCCATGCCTCCTTTTCCATGGGGCCATTGGAAGATCGGTTCTAGTGAATTGTGAAGGAGATGGCATGAGTCCTGGGAGGTGAGGGTCTGCAAGCAGTGAGAGCTAAGGCAGTCCCCAGAACACACACACAGAGTGACCCATACACCATGGCGGAAGAGGAAGGAGACTTCGGGAGTAATACTGCTCCGAAAGATAAAAAAAAAAAAAAAAACAGAACTGTTCACCTACCTGAGATTTTCAGCCAAAACGTAAGTCATTTCATAACTCCGGTCAACTCTTTGGGGACACACTGGTGATAGGTGCATGCAAGCCTGCAAATGGAAATCGGGTGGTTATTCATTTCAGGGAAAACATGAAGATCATCTGGGAAGGAAATGCGATCATAGAACTACTTTGTGGCTCAGCTGTGAATAATAATTACATAATTATGTAAATGCTGAATATTGATCTAACCACAAATTATGCTATTGGGAGGGTGGGGGCGAGGAGCCGTGTGTGTTTTCTGTTGTTATTTGGCAGGGCTCAGGAAGCACAGCTTAGAGCGAGAGCCGATCCTCCCAGTGGGGACTCCATGGAGGAGAGACTGAAATCAAATAGAAAAAGTCAGATAAGCATTTTTTTTGATGAATACCAAGGCCAGAGCAGAAGTTGGGGGGTAAATAGTGGGGGGATGGAAGTGTGGTCAAAGGTAAAAAAAAAAAAAAAGTAAATCAAGGGCCTGCTGGATTTCTTCTCATCCGTGCAGAACCATTAGGCTTTTAAAAGATGCTTGAGACAATGGAACATTAAGAAGACAGCGTGGTCCAGTGTCCTAAGTCAGCAGAAGAGGGATACTGGGGGCAGGAGGTAGGGATCCAGAGATGGTCAGGCTGGGGGCTGTGTCCAGCACCCTCGTTTGGCTACATGGGGGCAGGAGAGGGGCTGGGACTTGGTTCTCCAGGCAGGAGAAGCTGCTCCTCCTGTGTGTCCTGGCACAGAGCCTTAGGGTCCTGTGGGGTGCTGGGTGCCAGAGGAAGAGGGAGGAGGAGGGAAAACATTGACCCTGAGGTTTTGGGCTGGAGTGAACAATGGTGAAGAAATGGGGAGAAGTGAGTGTGGGCAGAGAAGCAAGACTCGTGCTCGGAGGTTGTGCAAGTCTGCTCAGGACCCCGTAACAGTGGCACACACCAGTGGCTTAAAACAACAGAAGTTTAATCTCTCACAGCTGCGGAGTTCAGAAACCCAAAGTCAAGGTGTCTATAGGGCCACGCTCCCCCCGGGGGCTCTAAGGGAGTCTGTCCTTCCCTATTCCAGCCTCTCGTGGTGCCACCTGATCTCTGCCTCCATTGTTTCCCCTGTTTTCCCGTTGTCAACACCTCCCTCCCTGATGAGGACATGAGTCCTAGTGGACTGGGGCCCACCTTAATGATCTCATCTACACTTGATTGCATCTGTCTGCAAAACCCTATTTCAAAATAAGTTTCCGTTGGTAAGTATCAGGGCTGGTGATTTGAACAGATCTTTTCAGGAGACATAATTTCAACCTTAACAGACTTTCGTCATAGGGAAGTAGGTTTGGTAAATGCCTTCGACCGTGCTCTGCTCTTGGAAGCTCTGAGAAGCCCTGCAGTCATGCTCCATATTCTTTACTCCAAAGCCCCCTGGACGTGTCTGATGGTCCTGCCCTTCTTCCTACAACACCCCTCACGGACTCCCAGGAGGAGGATCATGGCACCGACTGCAAGGGCTGATGGTATCCTTTTAGATGACTCAGTGTTTATGTCAGTGCCATCAGGGGAGGAGGAAGTTGTGTAGCTGCCACTGTGGGGAACGAGGAGGAGGATGTCCCCAGGGGGTGTGAGGGCATATGGGACAAGGAGCAGGCAAGGAATATGGAGGTCGGAGCATGGTGTCTTAAGGGCCACCTGCCTCCCTCCTTGGCCACAAACTTTCATCCCCGTTTTTCTACCTGCTCTCTGCCAGAGAGTGTCTGTGGGCTGTGTGCCAGTCCCAGCACAGAGCTCCTACAACCCCAGGATTCCCTGAGTGATAGGAGCAGCACATCTTGTTACTCATAGGGATCCTGAGTCCATGCTAAAGAGATGACTCAGGATGAGGACCCTGGGGCACCTCAGGATGGGACTGGTCCCCAGAAAGACCAAGGGATTGGAAGGTTGGGACGTTCAGCCTTACACTCCAACCTCAGGGACGGGAGGGGGCACAGAGATGCAAACTCTTGAACAAGGAGATTTGATGAGCTTCCCGGTCGGCAATCACATGGAGGTGTGGTGGTTGGTGCGCCTGGGGTGGGCAGGGAAGCCCCTCTGCATCCTTCTGTTGGCTGTTTCTGAGTTGTATCCTTAATAATAAGCCAGGAAACAAGTAAGCACTTTCCTGAGTTCTGTGAGTCATCCTAACACACCATAGAGCCTGAGGAGGGGTCATGGAAACCCCTGATTTGTAGCCAGTCTGTCAGAACTTGCAACTGCTCCCTGACATGGGGGTGGTCTGGTGGGACTGAGCCCTGTAACCTGTGGGATCGGACACTAAGTGCAGCTAGGTGGGGGTCACAGCTGGATTGAATCATGGGACAGCCAGCCAGTGTGGAGGAATTGGAGAACTAGATGTTGCCTGAGAAAACACCCCGCCCCCCGCTCCGAAATAAAAGGGCTTTAGAGGATAACCCAGCCATAGTCCCGTTGGGATTTTCACCAATAAATCCAACTCTCCTTTGAAACCAGCAAACCCCTAAGAAAATGCACAAGCCCAAAGCCAGCTACCCTGGTCTGGTGAAATGGCAAACCAAGTCTTTGATGACCAGACACCAGCCACAGGAGGAGAGACATTTCTGAAATACCTTCCAAACCAGCTGGGCAACTTGTCATTTCTGTCCTGTGGCCTCCCCTGCGAATGCCCCCAGAGTCCATTTCTGAAGACACGTAGAGCCCCAGATGCACCAGCACCTTCCTCACGGCCCTGATTCTCTGAGATTTACTGGAGGCTTGGGAGAAGAGCCCCCATGCCAAAGAATTACCCACTTAACCACAAGATGGCTTCATAAAGACAGGTGTCTGTTCAATGCGTCTTCCCCAGCTGAGAATGGAGCAGCACTGGTCTCCTCCAGCAGATGGTGACCGGTGTCCTTCTGAGCCATGGGAGGGCGGGTGTGGAAAGCGCAGGGCAGGTCAGTCACGTGCATCGCACTGCAGGCCTTCTGGGACAGGTTTTTTTGTTTGTTTGTTTTTTTAAGATTTTATTTATTTGACAGAGAGAAGCACAGCCAAAGAGGGAACACAAGCAGGGGGAGTGAGAGAGGGAGAAGCAGGCTTCCCGCCGAGCAGGGAGCCCGATGTGGGACTCGATCCCGGGTCTCCGGGATCATGACCTGAGCCGAAGGCAGTCGCTTAACCAACTGAGCCACCCAGGTGCCCCATGGGGCAGTTTTTAAAACGGTTGGTATTTTTATTTTTAATGTTGGTAAAATTTTGGTGGAGTGGTACCCCCTCCTCAATACCTACCCCCGACTCTCTCCCCAGAACCTTCTAGTTATTTTCAGTGCTGATGCATTTCAGATGCAGTCTTTCAGTCGAGGCTATTTCTTCAAAATGTGCTATTTCAGATATTTTTACATTCTCTCCTGCTTTGCCTCAAAGTCAGGAAATGTTGGGGGTTTTTACCCCTTTGTCATAACGGCAGCTTTCACCTGTGACTCCTATCTTGTGGCCAGAAAGGTGGATAAATGAAGGAAGAGCACTTCTTTTCAAAGAAAAGAAAATTAAAATAAACTGCAGACTGGAAGTGCAGTGTTTAGTCTCAAGTCTCTGACACGACAGGGGCGGGACGTGGCAGCATTTCCAGCCATCATGAACATGAAATGCTCACTGTCCCCCGATGCATGCGGGCCCCGTGACCAGGAAGCTGGTGAGAAGTACTGACCCCAAATACACAGGTTCGTGAAGAGCTCTGTCCCTAACTGCCACCCAGTGGGCACTAATCGTGTGCAACAGCTCCTGAAAACTTACTGCCAATTGAATAAAGACCACTATTTTAGGAAATGTCCCTATTTATCCAAAAAAAAAAAAAAACCCCTTCTTGTAAGCAGCTCTGGTTTCAGGCAATCTGCTTAGAAAGCTGGAACCGAGGACACACACAGTCTATACCAGGAATGGCCGCGTTCTGAGCCAGGCTAGATGGATTGCCCTAAGAACTCTGAACACAGCATGGAAAATTGATGCTCTCCACCACCCCCGTAGGTGCTCTGGTGGAGACGACCCCTGAGAGTTGGTGGGATGCTGGGTTCTTTCTGCCGCGATCCTGGGCACTGATAACTGAGATAAGAATGCAGACTCCATGGGGAGCTGTGCTAGGTACTCACATCTGCCACAGACAGGGGCTGCCCTGGGCTCACTGCCCAGGGTTACAACCCCTGAACTCTGCTAGGTAGAATCATCCGGGCCTGCACACCCAGCTGGAACCCTACATTCTGCTGTCCTTACAGCCCCACGGTGGGCCAAGTTGAGACCTGATCCCACACCCCCAGATGCTGGTGGGCTTTCTGTCCCGAACAGACTGGTCACCCACAGCCACAGCCCTGCCTCCCTATGCAGTGCTCCTGCTCTGCTGTCCCAGCAAATGTGGCATACCGCTAGGTCCCATTCCCCCAGGCTCCAGGGATAGCACGAGGAAATGCCCAGAGCTTCGGGCCCTGGCCCTCTGCCTGGAGCTCTGCCACCCCCTGGGGGCCCTGTGTCATTATTGGGGTCAGCTGAACATTACTCTCAGCAAGTGGGGAAGGGCAGTTTTCTAAAATCAAAAAAGAATCCCAAATTTCAGAAACCAAACTTTTGCCAAACCCGGGCTGCATTCCCCAAAAGTATGATCTGACCAGTGTTCTGACTCAGCTTCCGAGGGACATCGGTGATTCTGGAAAATAGGTCTTGGACTCCCCACTGGTGATTTCCCTGAGTGTCTAATGCTTGTGGGCAAAGAGGTGGATAGAACCCTGCCCCTGGCCTTCAAGCTGTAGCCATCCTGTCCACCTGCCCAGACATACCCACGGGCAGATGTCTCTTCAGGGGTTCAAGCTTTCCATGTCTCAGCTCCTCAAACCTTGGATTTACAGTAGTCAGACACGTGGAGGTGACTCGGCTTACCCCAGACCACAGACTGTCTGGTCAGCCACTCTGGAGACATGATCAAGGAGAAGAAAGCTCATGTGCCTCTTCTGGCCATGGCTGTTTATACTGGGTTCCAGCATCTGTAGCCAGAAGCCTCCGTGCATGAAACACTACAGCTGTTAGTGGATCTGGCCTGAACTGGGCATGAGAAGGGGTCGGCCAGGTGTTAAGTGCTCTGGCAATTCTCCTTCAGGGCAGACAGGTGCCCAATCCGTCCTCTGGGCTGGGCGGACTCAGAGCTAGGAAAGGGGAGGGATGGTTCAGAGAAAAGTCCTTGCAGAGGAGTGGGGGAGGGGCTCTGGTGGGAGAGGCCACTGGGCTCTGGGCAGCAATCTTGAGGGAGTCTGGCTTCACTGACAATGTCCTGCCTTGTTGGAGGAAACACTTTGCTCTGAGCTTTATTTAGCAATGGGTCATCATGCAGGGACAAAGAACACATGTGGACACGTTAGCTCCATCATTTCTGCCTCACTGGTCACAGGGAATGAGACCCCAGAAAGTATCCTGATGATTTTGTAAATCCTGCACTCTTCCCCCTGGAGGTCAGACACCAGCTGTTTCTTCCCCTTGTCATGTGGGGAGGCACATCCTCAGCCCCTACTGGGAAGGGATGACAGGGCAAAGGGAGTAAGCGCCTCTTAGCTGCTGAGGGCACCATTGCCATGGCCATCACTGAAGGCTGGTGCCCAAGGCCCAGAGCTCAGGGAGGACGTGGGTCAGGGGCCAGGTGCCCACCCTGTCGGTGGCCAGCAGATCTCATTGTCCCCCCGTGGACGCCCACATGTGTGAGTATGTGTGCACGCAGACACATGCCGACACTCGTGTGTGTAGACACAGGTGCACATGCACATCATGGCGACCGAGGGCATGGGATCCCGAGTCTGCTCCAAGTTTGCCCCTGGTTCTGTCCTGGGGCAGCTCTGGCAGGTCTGTCCCCTTCCCTGTGCATCTGTAAAGAGGTAGCAATCACCCTGCGTACCGCAGAGGGTGGCCCTGAATTGCCCGGGGACTGTAAACAGAGCCTGGCACATAGTAGGTGCTCCCGCACATAGTAGGTGCTCCCGCAATGCTAGCCGTTCCTGGAACTCCCTCAGAGGCAGCAAGCGTCCTCGGCCAGCGTCTCCCGTCCCACACACTCTCCCCCTCGTGAAGCCTCACTGGACAAGCCCACCTTCCCGAAGGTACAGGTCCCTCCATTCTGCTCCTGCCTTCAGTGTCCTGCCCGTGCCCTGTGTCTGGGCAGGTGGAGGAGGGGCTGGGAGCCGCCCCAGAGCCCAACTCCCAAAGTGTCCGATGGGAACGATCCCTGCCTTACAGACCAATATTCCTGTAAAATATTTTTTAAAAAGTAAATCAGACCCTAATTGTTCTCGCACAGAATGGTAATTACGTCTGATTGTGGCAATCATTCTACAGCAATAATACATATATTAAATCATCGTGTCGTATACCTTAAATAAGTACAATTTTCATTGGCCGATTGTGCCTTGAACCCAGGTAGGCGGTAGTAAATTACTTGGTAAATGAAATAAAAATAGGCACACAAAAGATAACCTCAAGTTTTTTAAAAATTATTCTTGGATTCAAAGGAAATAAGTCTATGGAATTGCTGGAAAGATTTCCAGATGCTTCCTCTCGATTTCTATGTTTGTCTCATCTCAGATCAGGAACCCACACACAGGGAGGGGTGCCCCGGCCCGGACCCTGACACCCCGAGGGCCACCCCTGGCTTCATTACTTGTTTCATTCTGTACATGGAGCACCTTCTGGGAACTCTGTATGCGACACAGGACTGGTGATGATGAGATCGGCAGGGGAGAGGGGATGCAAACCCTGGGGAGGGTCCTCACTGGTCATTGTCAGGAGAAGGAGGCCGGTGCGAGCCACCACTTCGTGGGGAACTGACCCGGCTTGGAGGCTCCCCTAACGGGAGTGGGGGGGGGCTGCATCATGGGGACATCACTGTGACCATAAGGTCAGCCACGGTCTCAGGAGCTGGGCAAAAGTGCTTTTCTTTTATAGACAGGAGTAAAAGAGGGGAACAGCGGGGAGTGGGGGTTAGAATGGGTGTGGGGGAGATGGGCCCATTCTCAGGAGGGGCTGTCGCTGGCTCAGGTGAGAGTGAGTGATGGTGGGAAACAGCGCCTCCGCTAGTCGGGGGCAAGCATGGGGATTTGCAGGGTTCATGTCTGGTCTCATCCTGGATGAGCAAAGGCATCAGAGGCCTCAGGCACACGACATGGGGGGAGAGGCGCCTGCAGGAAGGTGTTCCCGGAACGCAAAGGATCCAATGTCTTGACCTACACAGTGTCGTAGGATCACAGGGGTTGACGTTGTCCTCCTGGGGCCTCACATCCAAGGTTCAAATGGCAACCCTGCCTCCCCAGACTGGGGAACCAGGCACTCTAAATGTAGCCCAGTCTCCTGGGAGCGTGCGGGGAGAGTGCTGTGAGAAGGAAGTTTGAACCCGGCATCCAGGCGTCCCCAAGAAAGACTGGCTCTGCGGCCATGCCCCCAGCCAGCTGAGCAAGAAGCCCCGGGGGGAAAGTGTGCAGCGAGCAGGTATATCTGAGAAGGGAATGTGAGCTCTGCATTCACCTCTCTTCGGCTTAGCTAGGTCTTCCAGTACTCGGGGCTGTGGTGAGGGGTCCCCACCAAGCCTGGGAAGAAGGGAGCTGGGCAGACAGCACTGCACACACACAGACTCGGAGAGCCCCACGGCAGAACAAGCACGGGGTCCGGGCTTCCGAGCGACCCCTGGCAGTCTCAGGCTGCACCCCAGCCAGCATTGTCCAGGGGAGGGGAACTTGGCCAGAGGCCCTGGGTGCTATTTCAGAAAAAAATAAGAAAGCATGGCCTTCCTGCCTGACCTCCAGAAAGCACCCACCAGGGCCAGAGCCCCAGGCAAAGGGGGCAGCATGGACACAGCCACCAGCCATGAATCGACTCAGGACTCTGACTCTGACCTGGTTTCTTGTTTTGACGATAGGGAGAGAGTTTGTTAAGCTTTTCAACACAAAGATTGCTAGGTTAGTTCCCATGAATGCTGTAGTTTTATTTGCACACTTTGTGTTGAGTTTGGTAGGTGAGTTAGTCTCTTGGGTCTGATCTCAATCCCTGGGCTGAGAGAAGACAGGGAGGGGATGGGAAGAAGGGGACAGGAAGGGAGGAATGGATGCAGGGATGGAGAAGGCAGGGACAAAGGGCAAGGAGGAAGGGAGGAGGCCTAGGCCCTGATTATACCCTAACAACTGTTCCTCCCATGTGAGTGCTCCCCAGAAAACACGGACACCATCCCTCTTCTGCTTTACCTGCCCTATTATCATCTGTTGGCGTTTCTCAGCAGCCCTCAGTTGAGAGAAAGTTCCTTGAAAATAGTGAAACAACTTTGGTACTAAGTAGATAATCAATAAATTTCCATGACCATCTAAGCCCCGAAACACATTTTTAGGATATTCTACAATTTCTTAGAATAGGCTAGGAAGTCCCCATAGCAGCGATGGCTCATGCCATCAGACTTGTCACAGCCCCCCAACAGCATCTCCCAGTGCCCAAGACAGCCTCCTCACGCCCCCAACTCCGCAGAACGCACTCTCTGTGATCATAATCACATTATAGGAATCGACGTTGAGCCGTTTCTTCTTTCATGCTAATTGAAAATTACTGATGTTCCCCGTGCAAATAGCTCTTCATGTCAGCTCTCAAGTGTGATGTGCACTAGGTTTTAATTAATCACCCTCCACAGCTCGCTTTTACATCTACTTGAAGGGTTCGTCTTGTCACAATTACAGGAAATAATGACCAAGATCTCGCCAAAGAATATTTCACTTTTTGTTTGAAGAGTTACAGAAGGGGGCTTGGGGAAAGGCATGGTCTGCACCCCCTGACTTGTCTGAGAAGGGCTTCTTAGCTGAAGTAAGGCGAACTGGGAGGCTGAGCTCGGTGGCCTCCTGCCCTGCCTTTCCTTCCAGTAGGAACACTTCTAGGCACGACTACTCACACACACACACCCTGCAGAGGTGACAACCTGACCCTTTACCATTTCCTCAATAGTCTTCTCAGCTGTCTGACTTAGATTCCCATTCTCCCCCCTGGTGCTCACAGGGCTGACTTCACATGCGGTGCTGGTCCAGTAGCTTCTCATGAGAGTGGACTGCAAACACACTTGATCCCAGTCTACACGGATGCCGGGATTGAGCTTAAAGCCTATAGCATGAACCCAGACAGGAGGTATGCATCAGTTAGCTAATGCCACATGACGAAACACCCCCACACGTGCCAGCTTAAAGCAACAAGCATTCTTTAAGCTCACAAGTCTATAGGCCAGCTAGGACAGTCTGTTAATCTGGGTAGGGCTCGACTGAGCTCAGCTGCTCTCACGCTCTGTTATGGACACTGACCGATCAGAGGGAGGCTGGCTGATCAAGAATGGCTCAACTTGGGATGATTCTCTCCCGAATGGCTTACAGTCAACCCTAACTTGTTCTGATGCAGATGTCCACCTTGCCACATATGCTGCCCAGTTTTCAGGTGCCGTGTGTGTAATCCAGGGACCACCGAGCTCTCCCCATGCCCATCCCTGTGCAAGGGGACATGAGGAACAGGACGCAGGGACCCCCCACAAGATGTGCGCAGGGCTTGCTCTGTCCTACATACAGAGTCCACATCACCCCAAGCTCCACTGGCCATGACCAGGCCTGCCTTCGGGGGGTCCAGGCTCTCTGATGGGTGAGGCACCCCCACTGAAAGCCTTGGGCCACGCGCAGGGCACCCCATGAAGAGGATGTGGCAGAAACTCTGGTGAGTGTGCAGTGTGTGTGCATGGCTGTGCACGGGCCCATGTCGAGACAGACACTGAAAAATTCCCACATACAGCCACTGTGTGCTGTAAGCGAAAACAAGGGATTTTTTTAAATTTACTGCTCGTCTGTTCTAAGTGCACAGATAATTCAAAATATGAAGGAGCCCGTGGGGCAGGGTAAAAAGGCGACTGGATTAAATGTCAAGACTCCTGAAATTTAGGACTCCTCACTGCGCTGTCGAGGTGGTTTTCGCTAAGTCCCTTAACTTTTCTACGTCTCAGTTATGCTTTTTTGAGTGGAAGTTCTCTGCCTCCTCTGGCCGAGTCGCCATGGCAACCAGAGAAGACCGCAAACACAAATATAAGTGAAAAGAACACAATGTTGTATCAATATGGGCTATTAGTAGTAGTATCGTTATTCCCATCTGTGCTGTGACCCAGCGGGGAGCAGGCGTGGTCCAGAATTCCAGGAAGACCCCTTGTGCTCCGCACACCCTGGGCGGGGACATTTCACGTTACCTTGGGGGGGCACAGGAGCATGAGTTCAGAGCCATGCATTCTCCTTCCTCCATTCCGATCAGCTTCACTAAGCGCCTCCATTGGACCCAACAAGGTCGTAGACACTGAAGATCCGGGAATTTGCAGAAAATACAAAGTCCATGTGTGGGTGGAATTCACATCTGAGCAGAGAAGATGAAAACAAAGTAGCAAGCAATGATTTCAGCAAGTCCAAAGTGTATGCTGTCCCGTCTCACAGCAGGGTTATATCCGATAAATGCACTGTAAGCTGAAAATACCATTATGTCAAAAATGCATTTAAAAAAAAAAAAATGCATTTGATGCCCCATCTACTGAACGTCGTAGCTTAGCCTCGCCGAACTTAAATGTGCTCCCAACACTTACATTACACCTACCGTTGGCCGATCACATAAACAAAGCCTGCTTTATAATGAAGTGTTGAATAGCCCACACTGTTGACTGAATACTGTACTAAAAGTGAAAACCGTCAGGATGGTTGTTAAGTTTATCGGTTGCTGTTCCCTGTGATCACATGGCTGGTGGGGAACTGTGACTCCCTGCCGCCACCCAGAATCAGGACAGAGTCTCAGACCACGTATCCGCTAGCCCGGGACAAGATCAAAATCCAAAATACCAAGTGCAGTCTCTGCTGAACGTGTATCACTTTCACGCCTTCGTCAAGTCGATGATTAAATTCATTAAGTGGGGAAACATCTGTATCATGAAAGAGGCACGGGCAGTGATAGGATAAAGACCAGACAGACAGTCCCCACTATGCAGGGCTCCCCAAAGCCCTCTCGGAAGGAGGTGGTGTTTATTTATTTATTTTTACTTCTGATTTATTTTAGTTTTTCAGTGTTCCAGATTCATTGCTTATGCCCCACAGGAGATGATGTTTAATCTCAGCCCCAAAGGAGGAGGAAGGAGCCCAAACTAACACTCAGAGAGGCAACGCCCTCCGCTCTAGGCCTGCTTAGTGCAAGATGCCCACTGGACTTTGATGTTTCCGGCTCCCCACCCCTCCACCCTCCTTCGGGTTCCCCTCCTAGCTAAGGGTCTGTGACGGGATAAAGATAAACAGAGCTTTTCTACAAGGAGGCGTGTAACACTGGAAAACAGGACAGAGGTTTGGACAAAGCAGAGGGCACTTGACATGAAATAAAAAAAATCTGTGTCTGATGAGAGTATTAGGCAAAACTTTAAGGTCAATTTAGCATGATTTAAATATTTCCCACTCATTAGCAATAATTTAGAATGCATTTCCTTTTCTCCCCCCACACTTGAAGTTTTATTTTAATAGCTCTGTGATTTTGGAACAGATCATTAAAATTAATGATATTCCAAATGTTCCAGTGTGCCTGGTAGAGTCTGATCGGTGTTTTTTCCCTTTATAGATCATCAGAATAGAACACTTTAATGGCTCTAATATAAGGGCATTCTCACTCTTTCTCTGTCTATTAATGAATAATTTCCATAGCCAGATATGGAACCCCCCAAAGAAGGAAGAAGCATATTTCATTAGGCATGTCAATGCTGGACCCTAAATAATTCAGGACCCCAGATTAAAATACCTGATGCTCTCAATGTCCTAATGGGATATAATGAAATATCCCCAAATGCTGCCTTCTTAAAATTAACATCCTTTGCAATTCCAGAATCAATCAATGCCGATGACAAGAGCTGAGTCTAATCCTTTATTGATTTGTGCAGCCACAGAAGGGAAAAGAGAGCCTTGCTGGGCCTTGTCCCTCAGGCTGGCTGATTGCTGGCCAGTGGTGTTATTCATTTGGTCTGTATCCTGGTGAACTGAAAATACCATTGGTCACCCCTTTCTTGTGACAGACAATGCCACTGGGCCTCAAAGGGCTAGCCCTGGATATCATATCACTTGAGGGTAGGCTGTGGCCAGTCCTATCCTACACACCCTGAATTAGTGGTGAAGACACCATTCAGTCCTGGGTGGAAGTATGGACTGGGTGCCCTACTGGCTCGGGCTCTACGTCACTGTCATCGGGAGACCAGTCTGCTTATCCCCTCAGACACCCTCTGTACCATCACTCTGTTTTATTTTCCACAGCAGTCTCCCCATCTAACAGATATTGGTTATTTTCGGGAAGCCTTATGTCCTTTGGACTCCATCCTCTGTGCTCTTATAAGTTAATCTCATCTGTCTTGATCACCAAGATGAAAGCTTAAGGGAGGCTTTGTGGGTTTGTTTTGGTTTTGTTTTACTGCTATATTCTTGGTACCATAAAGAATGCTTAGCATACAGGCGCTTATGGATGAATGGGTGGATGGATGATGGATGAGTGTGTGGGTGGGATGGATGGTGGATGGACAGATAGGTGGATAGATGGATGGTGGATGGATGGCCAGATGGATGGATAGATGAGTGGATGGATGGCACCAGAATAGATGAATGCCTCCCTCCTTACATTCTCCGCACAGAGAACAATATCCATTATGTATTTGTTAGCTAAATGAATGAACAAATCTCAAAATTCCACAATACAAAGAATTCCCCATCCCATGAGCTTATTTCTACTTCTGCTCTGGCTCAGAGCATCCCACTGACCTAATGGACCACAGTGTTTGCATCTGTTATCTTAGATCCTATGCTCTGGCTGCACTGATAGCAAACTTCTCATGGGGCAAATCTGCATTTCCTCTGCTTCTCCCCTCAAGCTCATCTGTGCTGGGCACACAGTAAGCTACCATGTAATTCATGCCTCTGGTAGGAAGCCACGTAGACCGACACAAAGGGAATAATAAAGAAGCACCTTGAATAATTCAACAAAAAGCCCATGGAATCCATGGGCCTTTCATAGGCTTTATGTGCCCTTTGGCTGAAACTCAAAGGAAACACAGAAATTGGGAAACCACAAGCCTCTATGAAAATTAAAATCATCCAGCGATAAAACAGCCTCATGTATCAGAGTCAGCATCGAAAGGAAATAAGAAAATTCAACAAATAAATTGGAATTAGGTCAGAAGGCTGGGACGGAATCACAGTGAAAATACCAGTCCACAAGAAGAAAATTGAGAGAGTGGAATTGGGAGGGAGGACGGGGACTGATTGCACCTTCCCTAGGAAACGGGCTGCAGCCCTCCTGGCCTCACCTTTGGGAGTCACTGGCGGCTGGCATTGTGCAGGATTCTTGGGAGAGGAAGTCTTTGGGGTGGCTCAGAATAAGGACATCTCACTGAGAGAGCCAGGACACCCATCCCAGTTCTTTGTTAATGCAACCTTCAGGAGGCTGTACCCTAGCTTCTGGAGACCTCCTTTGAGGTCTAACCATCTCTGGCCAACTGGGAGAGTGGACAGCATAACTGGCCAGGGATGTGTCTCCTTCCCCACCTCCCCCACATGCACGTAATCCTGCTCACCATGCATTCAGCGGCTCAGGCCAAAACCCTGCAAGAACTACAGGGCTCTCCCCCTTGGGAACTCTCACATCTGATAGGCTAGCAAGACCTTCAGGTCTATCAGGATCCCTCTGCTTCCCTCCTCATGCACAAGGTCCATCTTTGAACAAGCTCCCCTCGCCTCCCTGGCCTGGACGTTGACAAGAGCACACAGATGTTGACTGAGGCCCCACTGGGGGCTGGGGGCTGGCCTACACATTGGGAGGCCGTAGGGCACCAATCAGAAGCCGCCGCTCTGGGTCCTAACTCTAGAGCAGGGAGACCAGCAGCAAGGGCTATGGCTACAAGGGCGGGAGGAAAAGGAAGACGGAAAGACCTGGGTGTGGGTCAGAGGCCAGCAGGAAGTTGGGGTGATGTCCTTGGGGGACTATTGGGGAGGGAATGGGACAGGAATGGGGAGAGAAGATTGCATTGGTCCCCATGAGCACTCTGGCTTTTTTCTGGATGAGAAGGAAACCTCAGGGGGTTTCACAGTGAGGAGTGAATGCTGTTGCTGGCTTCCCTGTTGAAGCTAGTCCCTAGAGAGGCAAGAATGGACACAGGGAGACCAGGTGGGGGCTGCAGGAGGACTCAGGGAAAGAAGTCCAGAGAGATACTGCAGTCTGATCCAGATAGCAGGAGATGAAGAGAAGGTTTCTGCCCTCAGAGCTCCCCCTTCATAGCAGCCCCAGTGAGCCTTTGAAGATGTAATCAGCCCATCCCGCCTCCTGGACAGAACCTGCTCATGGCTTCCTATTGTCCTGAATCTCCATACTCCTCAGCCAACCCACAGAGGCCCCTACCCCTCCCTTGACCTTCCTTTCCTCCTCTCCCCGTCACTCCCTGCACTGGAGCTATGTCAGGCTCCTTTGGGTTCCTCCAATAAAGCAAGTTCATTCCTACCCCAGGACGTTGGCACTGCTCTCTCCTGATCCTCACCTGGCTGCTTCATTCTTGACATTCCAACCTCAGTTCCCCTCCCCCTCTTCTGAGAGGCCTCCCTGACCTTTGCCACCCCCACCGACACAGCACCCCACTTCATTCTCTTCATCATGTCCATCACTGCTGGGTATTTTTATGGGTGCTCACCTTCTGCATCCCCTCCCATCTGAAACACAAGCTGCAGGGGCACAGATGTTCTCTGCCTGGTTTACCTACTTATCTCCAACATCTGGAGTAAGACCTGGGTACGTAAAAGGCATTCAGAAACATTTACTAGGGGCGCCTGGGTGGCTCAGTTGGTTAAGCGACTGCCTTCAGCTCAGGTCATGATCCCGGAGACCCAGGATCGAGCCCCACATCGGGCTCCCTGCTCGGCGGGAAGCCTGCTTCTCCCTCTCTCACTCCCCCTGCCTGTGTTCCCTCTCTGGCTGTGTTTCTCTCTGTCAAATAAATAAATAAAATCTTTAAAAAAAAAAAAAGAAATCTTTACTAAATGGAAATGCGTGAGCAGAGGGAGCGCAGCACAGACTCTGAGGGACAGCCAAGCCAGGGCTTGCATTTGCTAACACACCATTTCCTGAACAGCAAAGAGCTCAGATGGCAGGTGAAGTGAAAACCAACATCTTCCCACAGGTGAACAGCAGAGGAACTCAGCGGCTCAGCAGGGCCTATGCAGGGCCTGTGGGCTCACAGCCACCTGGTGTCTATGCAGAAGCCAAAATCAGAACAAAGGACTAAGGGAAACAGAGCACACCCCAGGGAGCCCCACCTCTCTTCTCCCCAACACCTGTCTGGTTATTGCCCCTCAGGGCCCTCCCCAAAGTCCCAGGAAAGGAGCACCTTGCTTCTGTGGAAGCTGCCAAAAGAGCCCCAAGCAGGCAAACCCAGTCAGAGATTCCCTGGTTGTGGGAGGGGGACAATGAAAGCTCAGGGGACTTTCACATTCTTCAGCTGGGTAGGTGATGAGTCAGTGGGGCTATCAACAGCATACTGCGGTCACCGTGCTTTCACACAGACATCTGTCCTCTAGAAGTTCTGGAGCCTGGAAATCGGATCAAGATGCCATCCACGTTGGTGATGGGTGAGCCCCTTTTCCTGGCTTGTGGACAGCTGCCTTCTGGCTGTGCCTTTGATCAGTCCGGCTGAAAGAGGGGTCCCTGAAGGAAAGACGGTGCACCTGGAGAGGGAGAACAGGGCCTGGTGTCTCTTTCCTTTCTTCATAAGGACACCGATCCTACTAGATTAGAGCCCTGCCCTTGTGACCGCTTTTCAACTGATTCACCTCCCTATAGAAAGTCAGACTGGGATTTGAGCTTCAACCTAAGGATTTTCAGTCCTCACCAAGTGGCCACCTATGCCTTGCATGGTTTTCTGATCCCCACTTATTTATTCTCTAGCGGTCGGAGACCCTCCCTGAATGTCCAGTAAAAAGCCCGAGAAGTTAAATGACATCAGGGCTGAAGTGGTAGAGAGAATTCTCAGGAAAGGTTGACAGTACAAGAAAGATGAAGAGTCCTTGGGCAGGGATCTAGTTCATTTAGTGAGGCTGTTCCTTGCCAGGAAATGTGCTAGGACCCCAAGGCTGCAAATATGACCCAGACAGACATGCCCCCCACCTCCAGCTGCTCCCCACCCACAAAGGAGGCTGGTGAGGATGGCGGCTGGGCCATCTTGGCACATTCCTCTCCTGGGCCAGCTTCACCAGCAGGCACAGGACATGAGAACCTCAGAGGTACTCGGGGCTCTCCCACAGCAATTCACCCAGGAAGAGGAACCTCTAAACTCAGGTCTGTCTGACTCTGAGCCTTGCTTCTTGGCTTCAAACCTCCCCTTGGAGGCCCTGCCCCCACCGTCCTTCATCAAGGGGGGTCAGTTGGGAAATGGGGAGACAGACACAGCTTCAAGCAGAGGAGGCCATGACCTCACTGGGCTTTAAAACAAAACTCACGGAGACGCTGGAACAGTAGCATTCAGATTTTTCCTGATTCACTCTCTAGCCAATGTCCACCCAGCGCCAGCCAGTCTTCGGTCGCCGGTTGTCAGAGGCTCGCTCCGGCTGAACGAGGGTTCCCTGAAGGAAAGACGGTGTCGGCGAATGAGAGAGCCCCGAAGATTCCTTTTGACCACCTGCCAGGCAGGCTTTCAGTATCTTTATTTATAGGCAACAAGTGATGTCATCAGAAGGCAGAATGTTTTACAGCAGATGACTTGTAGTGGTAAGGCATACTGATCAACAAGATAAAAAAAGGCTTAGGTTAGTGAGTTACATATAGAGTTAAACTTTACGATATAAGCTATATTATTAGTAAACCAGCTAGGAGTCATCCTGTATGGCACCTTAACCATAATAGGGGGAAGTAGAGGTAGAGTTTAAGTTGTTTGCCTAGGCCTTTCTTCATAACCGTGTGTGTTGGCACCATGGGGGCCCTGCCCTAGCGAGGGCTTGTACAACGGCAGTGTTCTCTAACTACCTTGGTCTTCTGTGACTCTCGAGCCCCCATTCTCGCTGCAGGTACCAGTATAAGGGAATGTGGGTGTTTTTGTAGCAAGGAGACTTACAGAATGGAGGCCTTACAGAGAAGCAAGCAATTTAAAGGCTCCAATGAGCTGTATACAAAGTTTTAGCGACACCATAAATATAATTAATAGAGGTTCGTTTGTTTGGCGTCAAAGAGAAAGATAACTTATCTTGCAAAGGTAAAAGTGCTTGCTCAAGCCTCTTTTCCATGACTGGGTGCAGAACTCTTTATTTATGGATCCTTTGTGTGCATGGCAATGTTCTTGTTAGTACTGTTGTATTACCTTAAGCCCCTTACTTAACCATTCAAGGGCCCTGACAATCTCCTCCACAGAGCTGCAGGAGATTTACAGGGAAAGTACAGAAAGTACACTCTTAAGGATTGCAAGAGGGTCTGGTTTGGTTTAGAGCATCCTGAGGCCCTGTTAAGAGTAATGTGCTTTGCTTTTAGGATAAAGACCAATCAGTAGAAAGAGGAGATGCCAGTTTCGCACCATCGGCAGGAGCGAGGCTCAGACCGCCTTTTCCTCACTGTGACCACTGTCAGGCCTCGTGGGGTTATTTTCCGGCGGCAGGAGCTGTGCTTCTACAGTCATCTTCCCCACGGTGACTCCGTCAGCTTGTGAGACCGGGCAGCTCCCAACAGCTGGTCTCGCATGCTGTCCAAAACATGGCCTTCACACCGTCCTGCATGACCTGGGGTGCCCTGATGAGCTGGGAGGCAGACGGCAGAGGTGGGAGACGTGGCTGGCCCACGATGCCTGTAAGCCAGCAGCAAGGTGGTCACTCTGGCTGTGTGTCTGAGTCTCGGCGTGGGGCACATGGCCATCACACGCACAGCTGTACAGGTCGGGTTGGCAGGGCCCTCTGCTGTCACCTGGGTCAGCGGCCATACCTCCAAGCATTAGGTTGGAGCCTGGGCTGTGGCAGTTTTCCACGGTGAGCTCTGTCCCTGGTGCCGACCGTGACCCACAGCCAGAGCGCACCTGGCCTCTGAGATCCACACTCTCCCCAGGGACTTACTCGTCAGCTCCTCTAAACCAGGACCCCTCCTTGGACTTTTAAAGCCCCCAGCCCTACCTTTGCTCCGTGCCCCACCAGCCCCTGGAGAGCAGAGAGGGTGATGTCATAGTCTCACCCTGGTAACTCCCTCCCCAAGTCACCCTCCATAGACCTCATTCGGACTAGCAGTGGGGCAGATCCTCTTGCTGGTGACAAGCCTCCCGACTGTGACCTCCTCCTCCTCTCCTGAGCTTCTCTCCAGTTCCCATTACTCCTCACTTTCTCTGAGACTCCTGGACCCATTCCCTCCATTGTCTCTCCTTGGTCTCTGTCTTCATCCTCTGTTCAATCAGCCTACATTCTGTGGATCTTCAACTTCTTCCCCCAACAAAACTTAACTCCCTTGCGTGTCTTCAGATCCTGCCTGCAAAACCCCAGCCTGGGTTCCACTCACCCACATGCCCCCCTCAGCCCATGGTAGCCACTGAGCCCTGGGACGTCCAGAAGATTTGCCTCGGGCAGCTCCCACTCTTCTCCCAAAAGTGGCCGAATTTCCTCCAATCCTCTGACCTCCTCTTCCTGGAACCAAGCTTGACAGGAACAGAGAAAACAATCTTGAAAACAGCAGAGCATCTTAGAGGTGGACTGCTCCCAGAAACAAAAAGCCTCTAATGAGATAAAGGAAACTTTTCAAAGCGAACGGAGTAGGAACGTGCTTGATGTGCAGATGGTGGACCCTCCGTAGAGAGACAATGGTGGGGTAATGCTGCAGCCCAGGAGGAAACACTCCTCAATCCGATGATCAGAGCCGCTCATTAATCACAGCCTGACGCATCGCAAGCAGCACGTGCGGACACAGTGGGAAGAGGGCTCACACAGACCGTACCGTCTCTGCTGGGAATCGCTCAGGCAGGCAAGGGTCAAGCTCCAAGCTGGAATCTCTTAGACACCAGGCTTCTGCAGGCTTTGGGCGAAGGGTCGATAAAACCCACCCAGTGTTTGTTAAGCTCTTCAAACTCGGCAAAACTTCCCAGTGCCCTCAGCCTCTCTGCTGCACTTCTCGGCAGCTGTGGTACATGGGGGATGTTGCTCTAACTCGCATTCTAAGCTTACGGTGAGACAGGCTGCCTGCCCAACGTGCTCCCTCCAGGTGAGCATTGGCAGCACCCTCAAGGGTATCTAACCACCGCCCGCCGCGGGGCGCACCACGCTCCACTGAGGGTCTCAGCCTCGGCCCTACTGCCATTCCACGGGACCTTCTTCACTGTGGGGCCCTGAAGATGCATCACACGATGCTCGGCAACATCTCTTGTCTCCACCCAATAGCTGCAGGTATGTCTCTCCCCCCATCCCACTCCCAGCATCTGTGACAACAAAAATGTTTCCAGATAAGACCAAATGTCCCCATGGGATGGGGGTTCCCAGGCATCCCAAGCCACCACTGACCACAGGGAAGGGCCATGATGGGGTGCCAGACCCAGCAGCAGCCAGGTGCCCATTCTGTTCTCCTAGGCATTTGACTTGTGTGCAAGCGCAGGTGCCCACCATGTGCGGGGGTCTGAAATTAGCAGAACAGAGAACTCTCCAACCCTGCCACTGCACCAGGCCATGCCCGCTGGCTTCCAAGACGGCTGACTCACCTGTTTCTCTGTGTGCTCCCCCACCACGCTCTGCCTATAATCCAACGCCCATCAGAGAGAATGTACGGCTTAATAAGTATGAACCCAACGAATGAATGAATGCTGCTCTTTCCCTCCAAAGCCCAAGTCAGTCTGTCAAACCCAACAGATTTCCAAGCTCATTGTTTGAAAGCCACTGGAATAGCGGCTCTGCAGGGAAGGACCCAGGACATGCAGCCCTTCCCCTGCCTGGGTCACAGAGAAGTTAGTCTGATGGAGGAGGGGGCAGTGTTCACTGCGGGCAGGAGGGTGTGGGGTTGAGCTGGAGAGCACCGTGCTCAAGATGGGCATCGAGGAACTTTCTAGGACAGGACGGATCCTGGGCTGGGAGAGGGCTGGGGTCAAGTGAGTGAGACAGAGCAGTGTGGTCACTTGTCCCAGTCCTGGTCGCCACTCCCAGCAAGGCTGCTCTCCACACCCCCACGTCCCACAGCCCTGCTCCCAGGGGACATTTCAAGCAAGGTGGCTGTCAAAGGTCCCACACTGGCGCTGAGAATGTAGCCTCTCCAGTAATGGGGACAGTAAATCCACTCTCTGTGTCACCACCACCAGACCCCGAGGGAAAGAGGCGAGCTCTCAGCTGGCGGGTTTCTGCTGTCCACTGCATCTGCCCCACTGGGATGTCCTTCCCATACAAGCCATGAGAAGGCATCCAACCTCCACTTCTAACCCTTTTAAATACAGGCATGGGCACAGCGCTTCACCTCTGGGTCCCCAGGGTAACAGGGCACCCACATCCCATTCAGCACATTTCCCTTCCGGAGCAACACGACGCCATCTAAACACTGATCTGGAATCCAAACCCAGGATCAGGGAAGAGTACAGCAGCTCTGGCCCAGGGGGTGTGTACATGCAATCTCGTACAGGTGGATTCTGTCAACATTCCCTCAGGCCAGACAGAGGACGAGCTCATCCAGGGCTGAGCACCTTGGTCTGAAGGAAACCAGTACCACGTGGGAGAAAATATACACCAGGTCCTACGAGCTGTTGAAGAAACTGCCCAGTTATGCTTTTTCAGGGACCACTGTAGGGAGGGCAGAGCAGCATCCAGGGACCAAAACTAAACTCAAAATCTGGGATTTCTGTCTCTGCAGTCACCTGCCCTTGTAGGATTCTCCACGGTGCTCATGGGCACAATGGTTCCTGCTGGTGACACACGAAGGCTCTGCTTTTAAACATAATCAGTGTCATAATTTATGGCTCCGGTGATGCTGGGGCTGGGCCTGGAGGGGCTAGAAGTGGGTCAGCTACCCAAGTATTAATAGTACTGTAATAATAAGTGCTGCAAAATAAGCAAGAAGTCAGAGAAACTTTGGGTGTGTGCAAAAATGATTATTGATTGAGAATGAGAGATCATAGCCAATTAAAATTTTCAAAAGCTTTCAAATACCATCATCACAGAATCCTAGAAATGAATTTAAAAATTAATTAACTTTATGATCGATTCTTTTTTACTGCAGCAAGAACACGTAGCATGAGCTCTACCCTCTTAAATATATAAGCGCACAACAGCCTCGCTAGCTGCAGACTATGTTGTATAGCAAATCCCTGGAATGTCTTCATCCTGCAGAATTGAAACTTTGTACCCATTGAGCAACATCTCCCCATTCCTCCCTCCCCCAGCCCCTGGAAACCACCATTCTATTCTCTGCTTGTACAAGTGTGACTATTTTAGATTCCACTTAAGTGTTTGCCCTTCCATGCCTGGCTTATTTTGCTTAATATAACATCCTCTAGGTTGCCACAAACCGTTGGTTTTCTTTTAAAAATGCTAGATAGTATTTCACTGTGTGTGCATGCCATATCTTCTTTATACATTCATCCTGTTGGACATTAGGCTCTTCCCATATCTTGGCTTTTATGAACAATGTTGCAAACCACATACTGATAAACGGTTAGTATCCAAACTATATAAGAACTCTTCCAACTCAGAAACAAAAATAAAAATAACCTGATTTAAAAGTGGGCAAAGGAGTGAAGCAGCTATTTCTACCAAAAAAAAAAGACATACAAATGACCCACAGGTATAGGAAAGGATGCTTGCTATCACTAATCATCAGAGAAATGTCAATTAAAGCCACAGTGATTTACCACATGTGTCAGGATGCCTGTCATCAAAGCACCAAAAGATAACAAACCTTGGCAAGGACGTTCACGCTTGGGAACTCTTGGGCGCCATTGGTGGGAATATAAATTGGGGTGGTGACTATGGAAAATGCATGCAGGCTCCTCCAAAAATTAAAAAATAGAAATATCCTATGATCCAGCAATCCCAATTCTGGGTATATATCCAAAAGAATTGAAATTAGGATCTCAAATAAACATCCATTCTCCCATGTTCACTGCAAGGGTTAGAACACATTGAAGAGAAGAGTCCGACTGTGCCACAGACAGGGAAGTTTCCTTCCTGACCCAACTTCCCCACCATCTGGCCTGCGCCTGGATGGTCCTTTGGGAAAACAGTGCCCCTCCACTCTCAGTCTATATAGCTTGGGTGGGAAAGACCCTTGGTTCCAAGTCTGAGTGCATGACCAAGCCAGCCAATAGAAACATCCCACTAGGCACAATGATCAATAAAGGGGGTGGCAGGAGTCCCCACCTGAACCAGGAAGGGCCAGCCCCAGGGCTGCTGATCAAATGTTTGGGAAAGAGGAAATCTCCTTCACCAAGGATGCCAAACTGGCTGAAGGTCCGCTGCTGTTGGCCCATCTGCCATCACATGGGAATGAGATCAGCAGGCAGGAGAGCAGAGCAGGAGCGGAGACCGGGGGAAAGGTTACACCACCCTATGAACATCTGGGTCTAGTCAGGTCTGCGTTTGTTGGTTTATATATTAAGTCAATAAATTCACATTTTTGCTTAAGTTCAGTTCAGTTGAGTTGTCTATAACCAAATGAGCCCTGCCCGATGTAAGTTTTATTCAATCTTATACTGCCCCGGTCCTTCCTGTGATGGGCTGAGTAAATGCACAGTTTGTGCTAATTTCCTCAAACAGCTGCCTGAGAGCAGCAAACCAGTGTGTCCCTGGGCCTGAGGGCAAAGCCAAATCCATACCTAGATCCTTTAGTTGGGCATTGTCCACTGAACAGCCCAGGGATATCCCTGGACAAGAACCTACAGTTCACCCCAGAACTATGTCTGCCTGTTTTTCCTCAGTGTGTTCACCTTGGGACCCAAGACTTACCTTGATCCTCAGATGGCTCAGGTGGCCATAAGATGGGGACTAACAGTACCTCCAGTTCTCAGGATGGCTGGGTTATATGGAAGTAGTATATGAATCATCCTAGACTCTTGACCCAGAAAAAAAGGATCACTTTTCTCACTCACGCAACACATGCTCCTCCTTGAGTGGTTTCCTTCCTGCTCAAGGCTCAGGCATCTAGACGTGAAGTTTCAAGGTAGCCACAAAAAGGACAAAGGGGGGCTTCTGGGTGGCTCAGTTGGTTAAGCATCTGCCTTTGGCTCAGGTCATAATCGCAGGGTCCTGGGAGCCCTGCACTGGGATCCCCTCTCAGTGAGGAATCGGCCCCTCCTTCTCCCTCTGCCACCCCCCCCCCCACACTCCACCCCCAGCTTGTGCTCTCTGGCTCTCTCTACTTCTCTGTCAAAGAAATAAATAAGATCTTGGGTGCCTGGGTGGCTCAGTGGGTTAAAGCCTCTGCCTTCAGCTCAGGTCATCATCTCAGGGTCCTGGGATCAAGGCTCGCATCAGGCTCTCTGCTCAGCAGGGAGCCTGCTTCCTCCTCTCTCTCTGCTTGCCTCTCTGCCTACCTGTGATCTCTCTCTCTCTCTGTCAAATAAATAAATAAAATCTTTATTAAAAAAAGAAATAAATAAGATCTTGAAAAAGCAAAAGGACACAGGGACAGAGGGTCAAGCAGCATTTGTACTTCTTTGGCTCAGAAGTGACCCAACACAGTCCATTGGTTGGACTTCCTCAGAAGCTCTGAGGAGTTGCAAGGGTCTGGGAAGGTGGTGATCCGCTTCCTTGGGCTGGAGAGGAAGACAGGACATGGTGAACACTATGTCCACCTGCTGAGTCACGGTACTAGCATGAACAAATCAATACATACCAGCCCCAAACTCGATTGTTTAGATCAACAATCATTCCTTCAACTCAGGATTCTGCAGGTTAGCAACTTGGGCTGGGCTCTTCTGGGTTGTTCTCCTGGTTTTTCCCTGAATCGCATGTGTTTCTGCAGAACCCTGCAGATCAGCTTGGTGGCCGTGCTGCTCAGGGAGGGCTGGCTGTCGGCTGGGGTGATAGGAAGACTGGGCTGCTCACCTCGCAAGTTTCATTAGGCCAGCCAGGCTTGCCCTCATGGCTGGCGATAGGGACCTGTAAGGGAGAACAAAAGCCGGCATGCCCCCTGAGGCCTGGGCGCCAGGGTAGTCCGCCATCACTTCCACCATTTTGTGTTGGTCATAGCAAGTCCCGGGAACAGCCCGGGATTCCCAGACCCCCACCTGCTGATGGGGGGAGGTGCAGAGTCACGCTGCAAAGTGCCCGGAGACAGCGAGGCCACTGATTGGCGTTGCCACAGCAACCTGCCACAGCGCAGGGTTCAAACATGGCCTTCTGTGATCAAGGTCCAGGGGCTACTCCGGATATCGAATGCACAGATGGAGGGTAGCACAGTGAGAGTCTAGATCAGAGGGTCAGGCCTCACCACTGCTGCATGCTTCACTGGCGCCATACACTCTCCCCTCACCCCCAAGGCCCCCTGGGCCACCATCACTGACAGCCAATGGTCTGCTTGAAACCAGCTCTCCTTTCTTCATCCTCTTGACCCAGTAAGACCCAAGACCCCTCCCCATCAGCTCTGAGCAGCTAGGCGTCATCCTCTTAGATATGACCACCTTGAGTAATGTGGGATCAGCTGTCCCTCTCATCCTGTCAAAGTCACTGATTTTAGCACTGACTCTGAAAGCCAGAAATGACCTTGGCATGGCCCCTGTCCAATTACCTTCCTCTCTGAAGAGGAAGCTGCAGCCTTCAGAAGGGAATTGACTGACACAAGGGCATGTAGCTGTCTAGATCTGAGTCTCCTATCTTCTGGCCCACCACTCCTTCCTCACCCCGGCTGGGTGGAGGGAGAGTTAACTTGCTGTCCATCCGACATCTTGGGCATGAACCACCCCCACCCCTGGGGCCCCGTTGCTTAGTGCCCCAGGCACGCTCTTCAACATGAGTTGTCTGCAAGCCGCTCACTCTTTTTTCCTGCATTGGACTCAGTCATTCTGCTGACGCTGGATGTTCACAGGTCTGCCCTGCTCAGATCGGCAGGCTGGAGGTGAACCATGAGCGGAACAGCCTGTGAAGGTCATGGCCCACATAGCTCACCAGCCTGGAACGGGGTGGTCAGGACACAGCCCAGAGGCTGTCTCTGCACAGCCAGATCTCAGCCTGGGTTGGTTCAGGCTCAAGCCAGGGAGGCCAACAGACTGTGAGAAGGACGGAGTGTCAGGAAGGAGTGGGGATCCTTCAAACAAAACTCCTGCACCCCCAGCTTAGGATGCCTATGACCCGAGTTACCTACAGTTTCCCCAGCATCTCTAATGCTGACCAGTACCCCTGCAACTTGGCATCTGTGCCACTGAATGGTACCCCCTGACCCCGGGCATCCCCGACACTGAGCGGTACCCCCTGATTGCATCCCTGACACTGAGCGGTACCCCCTAATTGCATCCCTGACACTGGTGGTAGCCCCAGCATTTCAGGCACCTGTAACATGGTGTGTACCCACAGATTTATGTCTCTGCCTCCCCACTGGGCCATGAGCTCACTTACAAGAGAAACCATGTGGATTCACCTCTCAGAGCCAGTGCCTAGCAGGATGCCTGACTCTAGGAAGAAGCATAATGGATAATAAATGCTCAATGCTTGATAGAATGGGCATTGATGAGAGAAGGAGATCATGTGTCCTTGGTCTCAGTGGTTTAGTCTGACTTTCACCATTCCCTGCAACTGGGAAGCTTGGGGATCAAATCAGAGTTCCCAAGTCTGGATCCATACTGGAGAGTTTCTATATGGAGCTTCCCGAATGATGCCCAAACTTAGGGAATCAAGTCTCTGGGGGCAGAACCCCAGGATCTATGGTTTGGAAACACTGTTCAGAGAGGTGGTTCTCAGGCAGGACCACAGACCAGGCTTTGGAAAGCCTGAGGACAAGTACTGAGTGCATCCTAGGACCTGGGCAGCAGCCCCAGCTCAAGCAAGAGAGATCTGGGATGGAGTCAGGGTGAAGCCAGCATGCTCTGGGTCACAGGGTCCAGCTGGACCACTAGTCTCCAGAGGGGACATTGAATTATAGACAGATGGATAGCAATAGCATATACCTTTGTCTGGAAATGAGTCCTAAGGCAGGAGGGAGGTCATGTTCTCCAGTTGGTGTTCAACAGTATCCCAGGAGTGAGAGGTATTGGACTACCTCCCCGCTCTCATCTTGGCTGTCACCACCACGAAAAGCAGAAGTTGGCCTCTCTTTGCTCACCCCTAGGACTGAAATGTATCTTTACTCCCGAAGAATTCTCTCTTGGATGGGGGCTTGGCCATGGGAGGTCGTGCTGCCCAGGAGGTGAGTACATGGCTATGGAATCAAGTCAAGGCTCACTGCAGACCAGCCGTGAGAGATGGACAACCTCCCCTGCTGTGAAGTAGGTCTGCAGCCTGGGTGAGGCATCAGGTGCCCCCCGCCCCCGCCGAGACCCTGAGACGCCGCCCGTGCCTTATAATGGCCTCCAGACAGCTCTCATTACAATGCTGTATTTATTTCCCTCCTTCCTCATTAGCGTGGTGAGAACAGTGAATAGGATATGTGCCCTCTCTGTGCAAAGGACGAAAACCATTTTGTTACCTCCATGTAAACACAGTGCTATCAAGCTGATCCTAGAACGTCTCATCCTGCATAACTGAAATGTTTTCCCCTGTGGGCAGTGCCTCCCCAATGCCCCTCCCCCGTCCCTGGCAGCCCTTCTTGTCTTTGCTTCTGCGAGGTTGATGATTTCAGAGCGATCAGACAGAACTGGTCCTCCTGTGCCTGGCTTCACGCAGCACAAGGTCCTTTGGGTCCATCCATGTTGTCGAAAACTGCAGATCTCCCTTTATTTTTACGCCTGGATAATACCCACTGTGTGTATATGCCACATCCTCTTTGTCCGTTCATTCGTCAGCGGACACTTCGGTGGCCTCTGGATCTTGGCTGATGTGAAGAGAGCTGCGGTGGGCACTGAGATGCAGATTCCCCTTCGAGATCCCAATTTCCACTCACTTCAAACAAGATCACGGTCTCGTGAGATAATCGTTGGAACACCTGTGTGTGCAAGCCAAGAACTGTGTGTGCGTGTGAGAGAGAGAGAGAGTGAGAAGGCACATGTGCACATATGCGGACACGTGCTGCAGCCTACAGCCCAGCGCTGCTTGGAGGCAGACACGCAGACTTCGATTCACTGGCCAGAGTCGAGCCATCCAGAAGGACCGGATGCCAATCGCTCAGACACGTGCCCACCTTATCAGACGGAGGCCAGGCACTCTAGTGGCCCAGGCGCTGGACAGCTCTGTGCCCTCCTTCCTGTGCTCCTCTGGCTGCCCCTTTGGCCCACACCCCTCCCTCTCCCCTTTGCACCCACTGCCCCTCTCCATGGTGACAGGCTCACCTTGAAAGGTCAAGCCCTCCTTTGTTCTCTCCCTCCTGTGTTTCTAGCTGGCACGCTGAGTTCTCTCCCCAGCCAACCTGCCCAGCAAATCTCTCTCTGCAGGCCAGCCTGGCTTCCAGCTCACCCCCTTGCTCTGTCTTTCTTCCAAGCTGTGAGCATAGGCTCTCAGGATGACCCCAGCTATGAAGACAGACCTGGCAGAGCTATGCAAAAGAAATGGGGAGAGTTCTGGGCGCTGGGCTTGACAGCAGCTCTGGAAAATGTGTTTCTGACCCCTGAGCATCAGCTGCAGGTGTGCCCTCGCACAGCCTCCCAGTCTCAATGCTCTGGATGTGTCATGGGTGAGAGGTTGCTAACAGGCTATGACGAGGGGCTAGGACATTGGGGAGAGCATCCTGACCTCCGATGCTGGTGTCAGGGAGAATGTCTGCACCTTCTTCTCCTGTGTCCAGCAGGAACCGAGTCCCCAGTGGGGCTGCCCAGGCCTGGAGGTCAGGTGACTCCCAAGTTCTGGCGGATGTTGCTACATTCTTGCTGTTCACCACCCCTTCCTCTTCTTCCTCTGGCAAAATATAGGGACAGGAATGGAACCTTGGGGTCCTGCACCTCCCTCCCCACCTCACCCCACAGCAGCACATTGGCCCAGATTCCCACATTCAGTGTTGAAGCTCACTCAAAAACAAAGCCAGGGGAATTTTCGGGGGTCTTTCTTTGGTTCCTGGAAGACCAGTGTCCTGAGTAAAGCCTCTTGCTCTATCCAGGGTCCGGTATCTGGTCTTGCTTCATCCCCACAGGGAGGCATCGTGTAAACACGGGTAGCTACTGTGTTTATTCCCGTTTTTATCAAAAAGGAAACAGGCTTAGAGCGGCCAAATTTCTCAATTAAAGTCAAGCCACCCCAAAATTTAGAGACATACAACAGTTATCATTTATGGGCTTGTGATTCTTGGCTTGGCCAAGGATTCACCTTATCGATTTACCATGCCAGGCAACGGGCTGAGCCCCCTAATCCCAAGCCCTCTCTCCACACTGCATGCCTCTTACACTTATGGGGGAAACACCACTCGACAGAGAGGGGTCACCAGGGGGCGTTTCAGCTTCTTCAGAGCTTTCCACTTTGGGTGCACCCCGGACACACACCTCGTGTGTGCGTCTCCAAGGAACTAGGCATGCTCTGGCCATGGGGAAGAGCCCGTCGGTGTCTGTCCACACATCAGGGTCTCCAAGGTCAACCTCTGAGCCCAAAGTGATTGCACCTTCAAAGTTTCATTCTGGACGGTATGTGCTGTGGTGAGTGCTATGAGCTGTGTAATGATGATCCGCAGACCTGTATCCCTGAAGCCAATAATACAGTATATGTCAATAAAATAATAATAATAATAAAACCAAAGTTTCATTCTGCAGAACTGTTCGAAAAAATGCCTGCTCTTTGTCGTGTGCTTCAAAAAATGAGCAAGAAAGGGACAGACGCTCATGTGAGCCCCGGCCCTGGAAATCTCATCAGTTTTTTTACGATTTTATTTATTTATTTGAGAGGGGGAGAGGGAGTATGAGCAGGCAGAGGAGCAGAGGGACTGGATCCCAGAACCTGAGATCGTGAGCTGAGCTGAAGGCAGAGGCTTAACGGACTGAACCACCCCGGCGCCCCCAAAGCTCACCAGTTTTGCGTAGAAAGCAGGAGACGCCTGGAGAAGCCCCCCTGAATGATGTCAGTTGCTGGAATGTCGCACTAACCAAGCCACAGTTTGCTGCACCTGGCTTGTTTCTCAAGCACGTGAAAGCCCTTCAGACGGACAGCTGCGTCTGCAAGATGAAGGGCAGACCAGAATCCTTCTGTCTTGTGGCTCCACCCATCCAGGGTCCACTGCCCTCCGTCTGGGAGAACACAGGGAGGGTGGGCACGGCAGCCCGGGAAGCGGCGAGGTCTCTGTGCAGGTTTAGCTGGACGGAACCAGTCCCGCGGCCACCGTAAGGACTACAAGCCTTCCTGCAAATGTGTCTTCAGAAGAAGTCGTTCCATCTCAAGGCTAGCTCAGTGCTGGGAAGGGGGAGGCACATTCTTGGGGTCTCTGCACAGAGCTATCAGTAAATCCAGCTAGGACACTAGGTGGGAACGAGGCACAGGACCCTCACTCTGCAAACCACGGACCCCACGTAGCCCCCTGGCAGGGGCGCCGCCCAGCACCGGCCAACTCCTCAGGGCAGGGATCCCCAAGCACCTGCAGGGCTCCTGGCCCACCCCTGCTCCCCCTGCATGGCATGGAAGGCTGGACATGGCCATCCTTCAGAGGTCTTTGCAGCTGTGCAGCGCTGACCTCCAGCACCAGACAGAAGCAAAGCCCTTGGTCCCCTGACCCGGGGAGGCAACATGATAGAGACCCAAGACACCCACACACCCCGACACCGCTTCTCCTTCCTCCCTCCACCCGGAGTTTCATCTTCCTCATCTTCCTTGTCGCCTGTGCCTTTCTCAATTTCTGGCCACCGTCTCCCCTCACTCATTTCCCCAAAACATCACGGCCAGGTGGAAAGCCGGGAGACAGCGTCCCCGCCGAGCAGTCTGCCGTCCGCTGCGCGCTGCTTCCCAGGCTGGGCAGCTCGGCGTCCTCCCCCCTCGGAGCAGACAGGGCATCAGCCTCCTTCTCCCCTCCTTGTTTTCCCAGCAGAGAATTCTGGCTGGACTAGGCGCGAGAAACACATGATCCAAATAAGAGCCTCGGTGGGGGGTGGGGGTGGGCGGAGGCTTGCCTTCCCGTTCTTTAACTCACAAGGTGGTTTTTTCCTCATTACTTAAGCAATAATTGTGCATTAAATTCTTCGAAATACAGAGAAGTAGGTCACAGCATGGAAGCAAATATTAACGATGATCCAGCAGTTAACATTTCGATGGATCTCATCACGCAAGCCTTTGTTTCAACTCCCTTGAAGTTGGTTGCTGTCTCCTCTCTGGAGCTCTCACTTGAAGGGTCTCCCTGCGGTGGGTCCTGAGACTTGGCCATGTCGTCCCGGGCTCAGTGGGGAGTGCAGAAGTCTCCGTGGGAAGGTCTGGAGGTAAGGGAGCAGGACTGGGATGTCTGCCGAAGTTACTGAGGGGGAGGGGTCAGGAAGGCGGGTGGGCGGGTGGTTCAGGGGAAGATCCTGCTAACATCCCTCAGGGCACCTGCCCACACTTCTGCCAGCAGCTAGCACTGGGGATAACGTCCCCTCTCACCCCGGGCCTTCTGCATCCTGCTAGCCCAGGACCGCCCAGGGAATGCAACTCTGGGCACCCTTCATGGTACAGAGGGGCATGAAGCACGTATTGACCACAGACCCCCAGCCCTGCCCAGGCCTGCACAGTGGGAACCTCAGCTTGCTGCTTTCAGTGAACCCTCACGGTCTCCTGGGGCCCTCACCGCCCACTTAAAAACCTGGACCCCTTGCTGGCTTCAGAGTTTGCATACCCACTTCCCGCCGGGAGCCCCAAGACTCTGCTGCCTGCTTTCCCTGGTTCTCAGGGGTCCAGCCCTCTCGCTCCTGGTCTAGGCAGACATGTGGCAGGGGTCCCGTGGATGGAACTAGCCCTGCAGAGGATCGCTGCTCCATCACGAGCCCAGCAGCGCACCGAGGAGCACCTGGGAAGCTGGAAAAGAATTCAGCAGTGAGGGAGGAGGGAAAGCTGGCCACGGGCAGGGTAGGTGTGCACCCTGGGATCAGTCCTCCTGCCAGATCAAAGGGCACGACTCCAGGATCCCCATCTTCACAGGCCTGCTGTGCCCTGAGAATCCCATTCAAACTCAGGGCTGAATCTGCAGCTGCCCCTGACCTCGCAAGTCCCCCCTCTGCTCACTCCCCTGGGATCTACCCATTCCACACGCCCCCTGTTCCTTAAACCTGGGACTTGAGCTGCCTCTCACAGATGCTCCTTGGCCGGGTGTCTTCCTCCAGTCACCTGTCTCTGCCCTCGCACCGCGTCCCCTCAGGAAAGCCCACCTCCTCATCCCTGTCTGAAGCAGCTCCCACCCCTCCAGGCATCCTCTCCTACCCACTCTGTGTCCTTGACTCACCCCAGGGTGCCATTCCACCCTTCTCTGTTTAATGCCCCGTCTGTTTTTCTGCTTGTCCTGTTCACCATTGGGTTCCTGAGACCTCACAGGGAGCAATTCATGGGAAACCTTTATAAAAAGCAAGGACAAACCTCTTTTCCCCCAGGAAACAACCAGCACAAGCCACACCGCAGGACCCAAAACATAGAAGGCGGCAGAAGCATCTTGGGGGCTTCTTCCTGGACCACACCTGGACAGCCCGAGGGCTGACAGAATGACCGTGGCCACTGTGATGGTTGAAGCATGGCCCTCGCACGCGTTGGCGTCCTGAGCCCCAGTGCCTCAGAACGCGGGACCTTATTAGGAAATGGCATCATTACTGCTGGAACTCGTCAACGTGACCTCAGCACAGTGGGCTCCAACCAGTGTGACGAGTGTCCTTATAAAAAGGGGAAATTCAGACACAGACGGGCACACGGGGAGAGCACCATGTGAAGATTAACTGGAGAGAGGTTTCCACAAGCCGAGCATCCCCAGCAATCCGCTAGGTGCTGGAAGAGAGTCATGGGACCGTCCCTTCCTTAGAAGGAATCTACCCTGGGGACACCTTGTTCTCGAACTTCTGGCCTCCAGGACTGCAAGCAGCAATGTTGACCCAGTCCGTGATCCTTCACAGGCAGCCCCAGGAAGCTAGCAGAACCCTGCTGGTCCCCGAAACACAGGGTCGTCAGACTGTAGCAAAGACTACGGGTGCCTCTGCTCTGGGTCCATGCGCCCCGCTAGGACCTGGAGACAGCGCGGGGTCCCTTTGAGGCAGCAGAGACATGCAGCCCCTTCTCCCAGCCCTGCACCCTCCAGAAACTCTCGTCACCGCTGGGCTCTCCCACGGTTGCTTCCCCACTGCCATGCTAGCCAGGTGGCCCATGCAGGGCTCGGAAGCTGTCTGGGGCAGGGGCTTGGTCTCTGGGGCCAGGCAGGGCTTGCTCGGGGGTCCCTCGCTGGGGAATTCGTGCCAGGTCCTTAGACATCTCCATCGATCCGCATGACCTCTGCTGTACAGAGATGGGACCACCTCCTGGGCTTGGACAGAGCTGCTGACTCCCAGGACCTTTCCCCACAAACCCCTCAGGCAGCGCTCACCCATGGCATCCCTGACACACATGTGGAGGCTGGCGGCCCCGTAGATGCGGGCTCTCACCCTTACCAGAAGGGCCCATCTAGCTCGATGGGGGCCGCATTCCAAAACACAGTGGTCACCCATCTTAAATACGGGGTCTGGGTGAGGTAAAAAGAAAGGGGGACCCTTAGTGCTGGGAGGCTGGGACACAGTGTAAAGCAGGGGTTCCCCAGCTGGAGGGATAGACTAGGGCAGCCATGGCTGGAGGCTGTGAATCTCCGCTCCCAGAGGACCCTACAGGGTCCTGCTCTGGGGCAAGGGTCTGGGCAGGATGACCAAGTGCCACCAGGATGTCCTGAGTCCCTGGCCTTATTCCTTCCAATCGCACATGAAACCAGCTTCACATCTGGGCCAAAGATCAGGAGACACGAGTGAATTTAAACGCAAGAAGCACTAAAAGCACAGCGTGTGTGTGGGGAGCGACAGCCTCGAGTCCTCCCTACCTGGAGGGCAGCTGGAGCACTGCCCCGCTCGAGCTCGTCACCCGCCGGCAGGGTCCTCACTTCCCCCACACCCCACCCCCTAAAGTCCACCTCCTCCGGCTCCACAGTTCGACCCAGGGCCACAGAATGAGGACTGTAACCATGACACTGATCTCTGTGTGCAGTTCCTCCACAGACATCAGCTGAGAGCCTGATAACACGAGCCTCCTCCGCGCAAGCCCCGGGATGTGGCAGCGGCTGGGGCAGACACATGTCCTGCTCTCTGTAGCCGACATTCTGGAGCCAGAACGTGTCGTGACAGCAGGTGGCATTTGCAGAGCACTCACCATGAGCTGGGCATTGTACTCGTAAGCACCTTCTGTATACTCTCTCAGTGGAGACCACGCTGCAGGGGCCGGGGGCGCTCATATTACCCCGCTCTACCAACGAGGATGCTGACGGAAGGGTTAGGAGAATTACCCAGGGTCACGCACCAGGGATGGCTGGGGCCCCGCCACTACCACTGGTAACATTCAGAGGAGAAGGTCTCGTTGTTCGCCATGTGGCCTCTACCAGGTCTTCCCAGAGAGGCATCTGGGGCACATTTTCAGAGCAAGCAGCAGCCCTCACTCTTGCCCTGGTTCGGGTCAGGGCCCAGAGCCGGCACAGCCCCTCGCCAGCGAAGACGGAGAGCAGCCCAGCAGCAGGGCGAGCCCCGGAGGCCCCAGAGGAAGCCGGAAGCCGCGCTGGGGTGCTCCGTCAGCACCTGGCCTCCTCCGAGGAGGCTATAGAGACATTTGGGTTGATAACCCTGAAAAATCTCTAGAAAGCATCTAATTAATGCATTTCCCAAGTAGAGTGTTTCAGTAATTGCTGTTCAAGCAACAGAAAAGTTGAGACGGCTCTTAATGCCAGCGCTGCAGGGACGGAGATCCACACGCTGCTTCTCCCAGGCGCTGGCTCTCTCGCGCCCAACCTACTGACATCCATCAACATTCCTCCAGCTATAAAAAAATGCATCCTATTCCAACACGCTCCGTGGGCAGGAAGCAGGGCCCTGAATTACGGAGCTTGAGTAATTGCCCACAGTCATTGTGATGGAAAATGGCAGAAATCGCTATGAGTCACGGGGTGGTGGAAAGGCAACTGCTTAGTGACGATAATTCCGTAAGGATAATTTCATTAATGGGTGTGGGAGACAGTGTTGGCGCCCATGAATGCAGTGCCCGTATATATAAACGTCCACGGACACACGTCCACTGTTTAAAAGCGGCTGCGTGTGTCTGTCTTTTTAATGAATGCCCAACCGCTGAATGGCAAAGCACCATTCAGAAGCGATTTGTGATCATCATAAGGGGAGAGATCCTAGAGGCGAGAGGAAATGGGAACAAGAGTGTCTCCAGCCTGGATGTGAAAAGCTTCTCTTTGATTTGAGGCCACAAAGGATTCAAAAGACATGGAGGCATGGGCACCCTTAATAGTTTCACCAAGGGAAGAACTACCCCGCTCTGGAATTAGCACATGAAGCAAGCCCGGGGCAAATCCCCACACCTGGGAGCGGTCACCGCGGGGGGACACCGGGCACCGGCCAGACCCCGGAGAGTCCCCAGGGCTGCTCCGTGCCGTCCCCCCACCACGGATGAGGATCCTCGGCTTCCGGACAGCAGGAGGCTCCTATTTTGCAAAATGAACAGAGCAGGGCACTTTGAACAGAGGTGGTTGCTTTGTGCCGCCACATCCGAGGACTGGGGACATTTCAGACCAAAGCCTCGTCCACCTGGATGGCTCCTCCCCGCCCCACGGCTGTGCCCACCTTCCTTCCTGACACAATCCATCCTGCCTGGGTAATGAGGCTTCCACAAAAACCCCGAAGGAGGAGGTTCTGAGAGCTTCCAGGTTGGGGAACCACAACACTTCCTTGGATCAGCATGCCAGGACCCAAACCCTACAAGGACAGACTCTTCCTTCTTCAGGACTTGGCCCTAAGTAGGGCTTCATCCGGCTGTTGATTTCTGTCCTCTAATGGCCTTTGTAATAAACCAGTAGTCTAGTGAGTAAACTGGTTTCCTGAGTTCTCCGAGGCACTGCGGCAAAGGAGGAGGGTGTGGGAGCCTGTGATTTATAGTCAGCTGGCCAGAGGCACCGGCGGCGGGCTGGACCTAGACTGGCCTCTGAAGGGACGGGGCCCCTCACCTGTGTGGTCTGACGCTGTCCCCAGGTACACGCGTGGGGGACGCCCAGCTGGTGTCTGAGAATTGCACTGTTGTGAGGGGAACGCCCCCTGCCCGACACACGCCAGAGCTGGTGGCCCCAGGGCCCATCACGGCCCCGCTGTACCGCCTCCCCTTCCCCGCAAACAAGCGTGCGTCCCCGCGTTCATACTGGCCTGCAAAGCAAGACTTTTAAGGGGGAAAAATGAGAGATAATAAAAACAGATTAACAATTTGCAAATTATCCTAAGGAAAAATGTCCTATTAAGAAAAAAATGATGAGCACACGCGATTGAAAAAACTATGGCTGGAGAGAAGAATGGAATCTATCTCACTTGAAATTACAGTATTGTCCCGTCCCAAACTAATAGGCTCTGTTCCCTGACAATACACTGAAGATACCGTTTATTAAAGCCCATTATGCTGCCGGCCGCAGTCAGCCACATCTCAAACATTGCCACATTTATGAAAGACAGTTACAGTCATTTGCAAGATAATTACCATTTTAATCTCAAACCAGCCTATAGGAGCAAATTGCTTTATAAGTAACCAGGTTCCCATGTGTCATGATGGGATGCTGCACCACCTCGGAAACAGCCCGGCTCTCCAGTTCTTGTCAGCGGTGTGGGGGAGTGTGCTGCCTGGTGGGCCGCGGAGAGATGGGGCAGCCCCCCGTTCTGCGCCGGAGGGCGGGCATGGGGAGCGTCAGCCCCCATCTGCCAGACTCCCGCTCTCTTTAACAGAGACAGAGGAAGGGAGAGGGAGAGAGAGGAAGGGGGAGGGAGAGAGGGAAATGGAGAGATAGGGACAGCGGAAGAAGGGAAGAGAGACAGACAGACAAAGACAGAGGGAGAGAGGACAGGGGAGAGAGCAAAAGAGAAAGCCCAAGGCTCTCATTAGCACGCAGTGGGGGAGAGGAGCGGAGGGCAGGAGGGAGGCATGCTGTTGGGAAGCTGGCGGGGAAAGGAGCTGGGGATAGGAAAAAGCTGTCTCCGGAAGCAGCGAGACCCGTGGGAATCCAGTAGGGACCCTGGCATCAAAGTAAGGGGCCAGCTTCATAGGCAGGACGGTCTCTAAAATCGGGGAGGACCTGACTAAAACAGATACCGTCGGGACATGGTAATGAGGAGTTCTGTTGAGAGAGGAAGATGGTGATTTTGAACTGAAGAGGAGGAAGGCAGGAGCTGGGGAAGGCATCTCAAAGGGAAGTGCTGGGCGAGGGGTCCGTGGGAGCCCTCTGTGATTCTGTGGAGTAGCTTACATCACTTCGGACTGGATGGTGTGGGAGCTGGGGGCCACGGGCTCCCTTCTGGCAGTGCTCCGCCTCTGCGAATCTGGGGTGTGACACCTCTGTCATCAGGGCACCTGTCGCGAGGCAGGCAGAGGGAGGGTGCAGAACTGAGCCCCGTGACGGCTCTCGCCAGTAAAGACAAGGGCTGGAATCGTGTCACTGCCCAGTTGGGAGACGAATGATATAGCTGGGGTCCAACTCCTCAACCTTTGCTTTAACTTCCTCTGAAATCTTCCCACAAAATACGCATTCAGTACCTTAATCACCTTCACCAAATGGTATCTGAATTATCTGATTAAAGTTCAGAGATCAGAGCCTAGGAAAGAAGGAGAAGGGGCCAGCAAGTAAGGAGAGGAGGCGCCAGTGAGGTAGAGAAGGTTCTAGAGAAGACCAGCCAGAAGCCTCAGCCGGAAAGCATACCATGGACACGTCCATGCAGTGCACGGTGGGGTGGTTTGGCAGAGGTGGAAAGCCAACTCCAGATCAGGGAGAGATTGCATATAAAGCAAGGAAGTGAAAAGCCAGCACCGGTAGACCATCTTTCAGAGGCTTTTCTGTCACAGGGGTGAGTGGGTCCGCTGGCACAGACCCAGAGGAGGGGGTGGGGGGGACCACGGCCACACCTCGCCTTTGCCTCCACCCCACCAGTCCTGGCCTCGTCTCCTGGGCACAGCAGTTCAGAAGAGAGAAAAGGTACCAGCAGATAACCCAATCCCAAACCTCGGATCAGGAATCCCTAGATGTGCATATTCACCCCCTCGCCCATGCCTGCTCAGAAGGTCCCTCCTTCCTATCCATGGCACCAGCTCGTTTCGGTTCACACATCCTGTACTTCATCTTCTCCTTGCCGCGTCTGCCCATCCCAGCTCCAGCTGTCTCAGAACCCCCTCCTCCAGGAAGCTTCCACAACCTCCCTCTCCACGTGCATGACTTCACTCCATGCCTACTTGACTTCGGCTCCCATTGTCGACGTGCTTATTGGTACCAGTCACCCATTGCCGTGCAACAAGCCACCTGGCTCAGAGCAAGCGTCGATTGTCTCCTGCTTTCCCCAAGTCTTAGGGAGCTGGGAAGAGCCTCACTGGGGGGTCCGGTTCAGGTCCCTCCCGAGGTCCAGGTGAACCTGCCCCGTCTGGAGCTGGGCTGGGGCTGGTGGTGGGGTTTCATTCTCCTCCAACTGGCCTCTCTCCTCTTCTCCCTGTGGCTCCTCTGGGAGGACGAGCTACACCTCTTCCCATGCAGCTGGGCTCCACGAGAGAGAAAGGCAGGAGGCAGGAGGGCGCCCACGACAGAAGCCGGAAAGTACCGCCAGGAGTCATTGATGCCACAAGCCAACCGTGAGCAACATGGCAGGGGCACAAGGACGTGGGTACCAGGAGGCAAGGTCCTGACTCTCGGTGTCAGTGTTAGTGAACGGGGTCCCTCTCCTGTTGGAACATGGTTCTGAGAGAGCAGGACCCCAGGAGGGGCCCCGTGCACACTTACTAGAATGCTGCCTCGCGTTTGGGGTCTGTGTGAGCCAGCATCACCGAGGGTTCACTGTGCCTGATGCACGTTCTCAACAACGGCCGATGTTATCATGGGGTGTTTTGCTCCAATCCTCCGTCCCCATCCTCCAAAGCACTGCGCAGACTCCTGTAGACAGCCGTGAGCAGGGATCTTGCTGACAGGCTCAAGGTCACAGACTGTCCTCTCATTCGAGCATTGTTTACCCAACACAAAGAAAGCAGACATGAAGATAATGCTGTGATAATTTAGTGATAATACAGTGCCATGCCCCCTTTTGCAAAACGGCGGTCACCAGCTGTTCCGTGGGAAGGGAGACAAGAGACTGGGGTCACCTAACAAGTCCTCCTGAGGCGGCGGCGC
>PITA01012651.1:0-17478 GCA_004023965.1 Spilogale gracilis
ATAGAGGGAACATTTCTCAACCTCATAAAATCTATCTATGAAAAACCCACAGCGAATATCATCCTCAATGGGGAAAAACTGACAGCCTTTCCTCTGAGATCAGGAACAAGGCAAGGATGCCCACTCTCACCACTACTATTCAACATAGTGTTAGAAGTCCTAGCAACAGCAATCAGACAACAGAAAGAAATAAAAGGTAGTAATCTTAGTAAATGTTATTATGGTAGGAAAAGGACAAATAAAACCATCTTTATTTATACATGACATGATTATGTCATCTGGTTTCCAGCCAGACTTTGAGACAAGAGATTGTGATGTAGAATTTACATTTATAAAACTTTTTTGTGTGAGGTAGGAATCATTCATTATTTGTCATTGAAAATGCATATATTGGGGCACCTAGGTGGCTCAATCTGAGCCTTCGGCTCAGATCATGATCCTGGAGTCCCAGGATTAGCCCAGCATCAGCCTCCCTGCTCGGTGGAAAGCCTGCTTCTCCCTCTCTCAGTCCCCCTGCTGTGCTCCCTCTTTACTTGTGTTTCTCTCTGTCAAATAAATAAATAAAATCTTAAAAGAAAAAAAAAGAGAAAGAAAATGCATATATTTGGGAGTGCCTAGGTGGTTCAGTGGGTCAAAGTGGCTGCCTTTAGCTCAGGTCATGATCCCAGGGCCCTGAAATCAAGCCCTATGTCGGGCTCCCTCCTCAGTGGAGAACCTGCTTCTCCCTCTTTCTCCGTAAAAGTATATATTTTAAAGTAAAATAATGTATTTCAAATTCTTATGGTAATTAATCTCAAACAAAATGTCATATTTTAAGATTTTATTTATTTATTTGAGAGAGAGAGACACCATGCATGAGTTCAGGGAGAGGCAGAGGGAGAGAGAGAAGCAGACTCCCTGCTGAGTGTGGAGCCACCTCTCCCTTCCTCTTCCATCTGCACGGTTCAATCCCAAGACCCTGAGTTCATGACCTGAGATGAAATTAGGAGCCTAACCAACTGAGCCATCCAGGTACCCCCAAACATCTTTTTTAAAGTAAACTTTATGTGTGGTGTAAGAGAATGGTATAGTTTCATTCTTCTATATGTAGCTGTCCAATTTTCCCAGCACCATTTATTGAAGAGACTGTCTTTTTTCCACCTGATATTTTTTCCTTTGTCAAAGATGATTTGACCATAGATTTGTGGGTCCATATCTGGACTCTCTACGTTTCCATTAGTCTATTTCTCTGTTTTTGTGCCATAAATTCTGAAGTCAGGTAACGAGATGCCCCCAGCTTTGTTTTTCTTCTTCAGCAATTCCTTAGCGATTCGGGGTTTTTTTTTGGTTCCATATAAATTTTAGGATCATTTGTTCCAATGCTTTGAAGAATGTTGGTGGAATTTTGATTCAAATGGCATTGAAAGTATAGATTTCTCGGGGAAGTATAGACATTTTAACAATGTTTATTCTTCTGATCCATGAGCATGGAATGCTCTTCCATCTTTTTTTTGTCTTCTTCAATTTCTTTCATGAGTGTTCTATAGTTCCTCAAGTACAGATCCTTAACTTCTTTGGTTAGGTTTATTCCTAACTATCTTATGGTTTTCGTACTACAGTAAATGGAATCAATTCTCTGATTTCCCTTTCTATATTTTCATTGTTAGTGTATAAGAATGCAACTGATTTCTGTGCATTGATTTTGTATCCTGTCACATTACTGAATTGTTGTATGAGTTCTAGTAGTTTGGGGATAGAGTCTTTTGGGTTTTCCACATAGAGTATCATGTCATCTGCACAGAGAGAGAGTTTGACTTCTCCTTTGCCAACTTGAATACCTTTTATTTCTTTCTGTTGTCTGATTGCTGTTGCTAGGACTTCTAACACTATGTTGCACAGTAGGGGTGAGACTGGGCATCCTTGTCTTGTTCCTGCTCTCAGAGGGAAGGCTGTCAGTTTTTCCCCATTGAGAATGATATTCACTGTGGGTTTTTCATAGATAGATTTTTATGAGGTTGAGGAATGTTCCCTCTATCCCTATACTTTGAAGAGTTTTAATCAGGAATGGATGTTGTGTTTTGTTCTGCATCAATTGAGAGTACCATGTGGCTCTTCTCTCTTCTCTTATTGTTCTATCATGTTGATTGATTTGCGAGTGTTGAACCACCTTGCATCCCTGGGATAAATCCCACCTGGTCATGGTGGATAATCTTTTTAATGTATTGTTGGATCCTGTTGAGAATCTTGGTATCCATATTCATCAGAGATATTGGTCTGAAATTCTCCTTTTTGATGTCTGGTTTGGGGATTAGAGTAATGCTGGCCTCATAGAAAGTGTCCGGAAGTTTTCCTTCTGTCTCTACTTTATGAAACAGCTTCAGAATAGGTGTTATTTCTTCACTGAATGCTTGGTAGAATTCCCCAGGGAATACATCTGGTCCTGGGCTCTTGTTTTTTGGGAGGTTTTGGATCACTGCTTCACTCTCATTACTAGATATAGGTCTATTCAGATTGTCAATATCTTCCTGTTTCAGTCTTGGAAGTTTATAGGTTTCCAGGAATGTATCCATATCTTCTAGGTTGTTAGACTTATTGGCATATAATTGTTGGTAGTAATTTCTGATGATTGTTTCTATTTCCTTGGTGTTAGTCATGATCTCTCCCCTTTCATTCATAATTTTATTAATTTGGGTTTTCTCCCTTTTCTTTTGGATCAGTTTGGCCAATTTTTGTTTGTTTGTTTTTTTGTTTTAAAGATCTTATTTATTTGTTTAACACAGAGAGAGAGAGACCACAAGCAGGCAGAGAGGCAGGCAGAGAGAGAGAAGGAAGTGGGTTCCCTGCAGAGCAGAAAGCCTGATGGTGGCCTCAATCCCAGGACTCTGAGATCATGACCTGAGCCAAAGGCAGAGGTCTTAACCCACTGAGGCACCCAGGCACCGAAGTTTGGCCAATGGTTTATTGATCTTAGTATATATATATGTATATATATATACTATGTATTACTAATATATATATACTAATGTATATATATACTATATATATATATTCATTTCTTTTTTGAATTTTCACATAAAAATATTTCAAATTTTAGACTTGTTTCTTCCCATTATAACTGGCTGAGGTAGAAAACTGGGAGGTACTCTTGCTTTCTCCTGCTACACTCTGCATTCTTTTAGTGATACAGTTGTAATTTTAGTTATCCAATTGCTATATTCCAAAAAAATCAGATCATTACCCTTATGCCCACTACTTAAAACTTTTCAAAGGATCCATACTTGTTTCCACGGCATATAAAACCTGAGTAAGTAAATCTCCCTCATCTTTGAAGCCTTTTCTCTCTGCACTCTCCTCAGGATCTCACTACATTCCAGTTACACCAAATTGAAAGCTTAGTAACATACTTTGTTGTAACTTCATACCTTTGAATTTACTATTTCCTCTAATTGGAGTACCCTCTAACACTCTGCCTACTTGATAAAGAGCTACTCATCATTCAAAACATGACACAGGTTTCATTTACTCTTCAAAGACTTTCTTATCCCCAATTATATTTACTATGTCTCTCTTTTGTTTCTGTATAATATTTTGAACATTGTGTTAACATTTTCAGTTTACTTTTCTTTCTCCTGCACTAGGCTGTGCATATCTTGAGGGAAGAAGGGAGTATTATAATTATTCTTAGCACCTAACTCAGTGCTTGATATTTAGCAGGCAATAAAAAAAAAGACAACTGAGAAACCCAAAGGTGTCCTTCCTGTGTCCAAATTATTGTAAGTGTCTATAATAGCACAGTCTAACTTAATGATGTTGAAGGTTGAGGTTAGATTTTGGTGTCCAAACCAAGCTGCCTACAGCTTTCTTCCATAGGATTCTGCCTAATAAATTATAAACACCAAGAAAGGAGCTAAATGGGGTGCAGAAACTATTTTCTATCCACTAGTAAAATTTTATTGGATAATGTAATGAGAAACAAAAGATACTCTCTAAACTGGCTCCATTTCTCTGAGGTTCCAATCTCTTCTTAAACCCTCCATCTTCAATTTTTACCATGTTCCTGAGAGCCTCTCTCTCTCTGCATCTCTCAGAAATCCTATGATATCCAAAGGAACAGGTCAGTGTCCCTGGGTTTACCTCTCTTCATCATGCATTTCTCCATATAAGAGTCTTGTTTTTGGAGAAGCCTCCTAGAACTTCAATAAGATCATCAGTGATGGTCTTTTGCACCCCAAACCTACAGAATAGTCAGAAATTGGAGTTTGAATTAGGAGCGATTGAACTTCAAGTCATGTGGTCTACAAAATTATATTTTATTCCTCTTTGCCTGAACTTTATAAACAAAAGTAATCTGTACTGTCCTAATCCTAATTTCCATAGCTATTTTAAAATTTTAATGATAGACCTGATTTGTTCAACACATTTTGAGTGCTTTATCTTCAGAACTTCAATAAACACTTTTAAGTATATATTTAATTCTTACAACATCTTTTGAAATAAGAGATCATAGCCTCATTACACAATGTTAAAACTGGTTGGGAGATACAACTTCAGGATTCATTATTATTCTACCAAGTCCAGCCAACTCACCATGGTAGGCAAGTAAGGAGAGACTAAGGACAGCCACCATTTAGAAGTCATGTATGTGCATCTATCTGGAGCATCTTATTTTACTTCTTTTAGAAAAGATGTATGAGGACAAATTCTTCCATCTGTTTCCTGTTCACTGAAACACAGAGCCAAAAAGCAGAACTGATTATAGAGATGGAATGATTTGAGAGTTCCTAGAAGCCTCCCTTTTCTTCTTAAACTACTGGTTTCTTGTATTTTTTTTCCAGATGTGTAGATGCTGAAGATTCTCTGTTGGCTTCTAATGTTCTGATTTTACTCAGTGAGGTCCATGTGTGTCACCTTCTCTCAAGGAAGTGCATGTCTATTTCTGTTCACTTGCAATTAGAAAAATGTTTGGTTTGCAAAACATTTAAATCCATGAAAAAATAATGGCAGCATTTTCTACAGACGCTGTTACAAAGAACCTTGATTACTCTCCTTTCTCTCTCTCTCTCTCTCTCTCTCTCTCTCTCTCTCTCTCTCTGCTTAAGATGATCTTTTATAATTAAGTGTTTTGCCCTCAGAGCACTATTAGGCAAGAAGAGGCCAGTTCTAGTCCTGAACTCATCTTTAAAGAGCTAAGCTTAATTATCTTATAATTATGTGGGAAAACCCAAGCAGAGTTTATTGTTTCCTCTTGCAGAAACAGCAGGATGATGCTAAGTCTCTGCAGGGTGCACTACAGATCACAGATTTTCTTCAAATTGCTTAGCAAATTGCGGTAAGGGAAAAAGAGACAGACAACTATTCTGTGCACGGAAGTTAAATTTTTTTTTACTTGTTTTTCTATATATAAGTATGCATTGTCTTCTCTTTAATTTAGAAACATTAAAGCAATGCAGCAAAGGACCTTGGGATTTTAAAGGAATTTGTCTCTGGGCAAAATATCAGGGAGCCATGGGATATTAGTTTTCTCATTTAATTTAGATTTAAAAACATGGTTTATGGGGAAACTCACTAAGACAAAACATCTCATTAACAGGGCATCCAATAAGACTGAATTATGGCTTCCTATTATAGATATAAATACAGATTGATTTCAATTGCCAATTTGAAGACTCATGGTGTTATTATTTCTGCTGTTGAATTTAACTGGGATCAATTAAGTCTTCAAAGTTGTATTCCAAATAATACAGGATAGTCAGCTATGAAATCCATATTTTCAATTCCATTCAGAAAAATATTTAAAAGTCCTTTCCTATGTGCTAGGATCTGGCTGTGTTCTATCAGTAGTACGTGTTATTTTCCCTTTCACTTATTTTAATTTATATCATCTATCACAACCCCTTTTTATTTGCTTCCATCTTCCAATTCTCAACCATTAGTATTCAAGCAATATTTATTGAGTATATAATAAATACTAATATTCCAAGACATTTGTTTACTTACTTAATAATTACCACCAAGCAGCAGGTAATATTATCCCTATTTTACTTTTTAAAGATTTATTTATTTTAGAGAAAGAGCATAGGGGGCAGGGCAGAGGGAGAGGGAGAAAGAAATTCTAAGCAGATTCTTTGCTGAGCATGGACCCCACACAGGTCTTGATCACAATCCTGAGCCAAACATGAGCCAAAACTAAGAGTGGGATGCTTAATTAACTGTGCCATGGAGGCACTCCTATCCCCATTTTAAAAATAAGAAAATGGAGACCCAAAAGCTTAAGAATATAGGATCCTAAGTAGGAAGTGGAGAGAGATATTCTTCTTTCCCAGAAATCTGTCAGTTGTCTCATATACTCAGCTCCTTAACATTCCTCCTTAATTTGAAACATACCTCTCTCTGATGAAGAATTCTTCCTTGGGCACCTTCTCCTGACACCTAAAATCTGTTTATTATTATTTTTTAAATTTTCCTTCTCCTATCTCATTCCCTTTACATCATTACCCATATGCAAAATTAAATCTATCATATTAATTCATTCAGATACACTCTATTTTCTGTTTTTTTTTTTCTGAAGTGCATAACATTTTGGGCAGCTCTCATTAAGAAAAATGTTTTATTCTTCCACAATATTTGTCATGGGGTTTATTGTATATATGTGTGTATATATTATATAATATTATATTAAATTATCTCAAGTTATATGAGAATGATATGTGAGGTAGGTATATTTAATGTAAAAGCAAGTTTACATTTTGTGTTTCCTAGCAATTTCTTTTGCTGTTGTCTTCATCTAGGTCTTCAGAATCCAATATCTATGTTACTGAAATAGTGTTCTGGTTGACCTTTATCACCTCGAATGTTTCTCACTTCCAAGGCAGACTACTGAAGACTGGTAGATTAATTTTCCTGAAATATAGCCCTAGTACCATACCTCTCTAGTTCACATACATTTCAAGGCTCCAAACTGGTTTATTGGATAAATTTCCAAATCAGTATCTTGTATTTTAATAACTATACATTTAGCCTCCAACTTTCTTTATAAACCTCATTTTGTACCATTTATCTTAATATAATTTATGCTTCAACCATACTCATGTAGTTGATTTTTCCATAAGTGCAAAATAAATACAAATAAATAAATGTGAATGCCATTCACATTTACGAAATATCCTTAACACTTAGGCCTTGATAACATTTCTTACATCTTAATCACACTCCTCTGGTTAAATAATTAAATTGTGGATGGAATCTACTCTTCCTATCTAGAAAAGACCTTTACCACTTTGCATTGTCTGCACCACTTATATAAAATTCATAGCCTTCTGTTCTGTGTTGCTGATATCTTATTTCCATATCAGAAATAGAGGGGAGGAGTCCAAGGTGGCAGAGCCGTAGAAGACCTTAGTTTTGTGTGGTCCCAGGAATTCAGCTAAATAGCTATTAAATCATTCTGAACACCTGTGAACTCAACTGGGGATCTAAGGAAAGAATAGCTGCAACACTACAAATAAAAAAGTGACCACTTTCTGTAGGTTAAGAGGTGTGGAGAAGTGAATCTGCAGTCATACATGGGGAATATAAACCATGGATAGAGGGAGCTTCCATCAGCTGGCTACCAGAAAGTGATATAGCAGAGGAGCATGAGATCAGAACTTTTAGACTTCTGCTCCAGTGAGGAATTCCATGCCTGAAATGTGCTCAGGTGGCAAAGTGGGGTGGAATTCTAGGTGAGAGTGTGATCCCAGGATCCTCATCACAGGAGGACCATGGGAGCCTGAGCATGGCAGAGCTCCCAGGGATCAAAGCAGTGAAGCCAGCTACAACCAGCAAGCCCAAGAGTGACCTCTCAGCCCAGTATTGCCATAAACCATGAACTGTGGCACAGTCAGGTGATCATTCTCCGAGCAAGGGCCCAGGAAGTCACAGAACCACAGGGAGATGCCCCCACCTTCCTCCTGGAGGAGTGGCACTGGTGTGTGCCACAGGAGTCCAGAGGGTTTGGAGACTTGAAACGGGGTCACATGTCTGAGACAGAAACACTTGGTCATAGGATGGTGAGTATAAAGTGCAGGTGGAGACCAGAGAGACAGGAGTGATTGACTATTTTTCCCTGAGGACACACTGAGCAATGGGACCCCAAGATTTCAGCTTCTACACTGGAGATTGGGAGGTCGCCATTTTCATTCTTACCCTCTAGAGCAGTGCAGAAAGCCTTCAGGGAACAAAAGCTACAGAGGGCAATTCCAAGTCATTTACTTAGTCTGACCCCCTGGCAATGGTGGTGCAATTCTGCCAGGGGCAAAGACACCTGTGAATCAGCACAACAAGCCCCTCCCCCAGAAGATCAGCAAAAGCTTCTGGCTAAGACCAAGTTTACCCAACACAAAGAACTGAAAAACTCTAGTGCTAGGAGAAAAGAGTATATATAATTCATGTTTTTTTTTCCCATGATTCTTTAGGTTTTCAATTTTAACTTTCTTTTGTCTTTCCCTTAGAACCAAATTCTTAAGGTCTCAAACATACAACCTAACTTTACATCTAAGGAGATGGAGGAAAAACAGCAAATAAAGCCAGCAGGGGAAGAGAATTAATAAAGATTAGAGCAGAAATCAATGAAATAGAAACCAAAAGAACAGTAGAATAGAGCAATAAAACTAGGAGCTGTTTCTTTGAAAGAGTTAATAAGATTGTAAACCCCTGGCCAGACTTATCAAAAAGAAAAGAGAAAGGACCCAAATAAGATCAAGAATGAAGGAGGAAAGATTATAACCAACATCCAAAAAATGCATACAATTATAAGAATATATTATGAGCAACCATATGCCAACAAATTAGGCAATCTTGAAGAAATGAATGCATTCCTAAAGTCATATAAACTATCAAAACTGAACCAGGAAGAAACAGGAAACCTGAACAGACCCATAATCAGTAAGGGAATTGAAGCAGTCATCAAAAATGTACCAACAAACAGGAGTCCAGAGCCAGATGGCTTTCCGGGGAATTTTACCAAACATTTAAAGAAGAACAATGGGATCCAACAGTACATTAAAAGGATTATTCACCACAACCAAGTGGGAATTATATCTGGGATACAAGGGTGGTTCAACATTCACAAGTCAATGTGATATATCACAGTAATAAAAGAAAGGACAAGAACCATATGATCCTCTCAGATGATCCAGAAAACGTATTTGATGAGGGAAGAGCAAGATGGTGGAGGAGTAGGAGACCTAGATATCATCAAGTCCCAGGAGTTCAGCTACATGGTTATCAAACCCATTGGAACACCTACAGACTCAACAGGAGATGCAAGAGAAGAAGAGTAGCAATTCTAGGAACAGAAAAGTGACCACTTTCTGGAAGGTTGGACATGCAGAGAAGTGAACAGGAGGTGACATTTGGGAAGACAGACAATGGGGGGAGGGGCTGGCTCCTGGCCAGCAGCAGAACAACAGAGCACGAAACTGGAACTTTTAGAAGTCTGTTCCACTGAGGGATGTCATGCCAGAGGCTAAGCAGGGGGTGGAATCCTCATTGGAACAGTGTGGTCCCAGGACCTGCGGAGTCACAGAAGGACCTGGGCTGCTTGAGTGTGGCAGAGCACCCAGGTATCAGAACGGGAAAGCCACCTGCAGAGATGGAGCCATGGAGTGGGCTCTCAGCTTGGGGTTACCTTAAACTGTGATCTGAGGCACAGTTGGGCCACCACTCTTTGGGCAAGGACCCCACAAGTGGCAGATCTGGGGAGACTCTCCCCTTCCTCCACAGAAAGGAGTGGTGCAGGAGCATGCTGTAGGAATCTGCTGTGGGTTTGGAGAATCCAAGCGGACTGAGTGCCAGAGATAGAAATGCTCAGTCACAAGACAGGTGAGCACAGAGTGCCACTGGGGACCAGGGAGACAGGCATGATTGACTGCTTTTCTCTAGGGGCACACTGAGGTGTGCAGCCCTAAACTTTCAGCTCCTCTGGGCCGGAGGCTGCATATTCATACCCATCCTCCAAAGCTGTATGGCTTTGGGGAACAAAAGCTGCCAAGAGCAAACCTGAGCAGATTGTTTAGCCTGCCCCCTGGCACGGGCAGGGCACTTCTGCAACTGTCGAGGACATTTAAGAATCATACACCCCTCCCCCAAAAGATCAGTAAGAATATACACCCAAGACCAAGTTCACCGATCAATGGAACTGCGGAACTTCAGAGCTAGGGCAATGCATCTTTAGGAATTCATAGCTTTTTTCTCCCACGATTCTTTAGTCTTTGAAAGTTAAAATTTTTTATTTTATTTATTATTTTATTTTTAAAAATTTTTTCTCTTTCCTATTTTAATGGTTTTTTAAACTATTTTATCTTATCAATAGCTTTTTTAAAAAATCTTTTTAAAATTTTCATTGTTATAGTCTTACTCCATCTCTTCATTGTATTTAAGCTTATTTTTTGTATATATATATATAGATTTTTTTTTCTTTGAAATTTTGGGATACACTTTCTTCTAACAGATAAAAATATACCCTAAATCTAGTGCATGGCTTTGTTCTAATCTCCAGCCTCATCACATTCTTTCCCTTTTTTTTCTTTCTTTTTTTTTCAACCAACTTCTTATCTTATTAATTCCTTTTTTAGAATATATATATACATATACATATATATATATTTAAAAGATTTTATTTATTTGACAGAGGGGACATAGCCAGAGAGGGAAAACAAGCAGGGGGAGTGAGAGAGGGAGAAGCAGGCCTCCCGCCAAGCAGGGAGCCCAATGTGGGACTCAATCCCGGGTCTCCGGGATCATGACCTGAGCCGAAGGCAGTTGTTTAACCAACTGAGCCACCCAGGCGCCCCTAGAATATATTTTTAATTTTCATCTTTACACTAATATTCCACCGCTTTGTTGTGTATGCCCTTATTTTTATACATATATAACTTTTTCTTTATTTAAAATTTTGGGAGGCAGTTTTTTCTAATAGAACAAAATACACCCAAAATCAAGTGTGTGGCTCTGTTCTGTTCACCAGTCTAATCATATATATAGAGAGAGTGACAGATAGATATAGATTTTTTTCCCTTTCTTCTCCCCCTGATTTTGGGTCTCTTCTGATGTGATTATGTATATTTTTCTGGGATCATTGCTACCCTTTATTATTTTGTTCTCTCATTCATCTATTCTTAATCTGGATTAAATGACAAAGCAGAAAAACTAAACAACAACAACAAAAAAGAACAAGAGGCAGTATTGAGAGGTAGGGACCAAATCAAAAGGGATATTAGTACTATGTCAGAACTAGAGTTCAGAATAACAATTATCAAGGTGCTAGCTCAGCTTGAACAAAGCATGGAAGATATTAGAGAATCACTTTCTGAGAAATAAAACAACTAAAATATAAAGCAAGTTGAAATAAAAAAAAGCCATTAATGAGGTACAATAAAAAATGGAGGCTCTTGCTGCTAGGATAAATGAGGCAGAGGAGAGTATTAGTGATATAGAAGACCAAATGATGGAAAATAAAGAAGCCATGAAGAAGTCAAGAAAAAGAGAGACAAACTACTGGATCATGAGGGAAGAATTCAAGAGAGAAGTGATACCATAAAATGAAACAATATTAGAATAATTGGGATCCCAGAAGAAGAAGAAAGAGAGAGAAGGGCAGAAGGTATACTGGAGCAATTTATAGCAGATAATTTCCCTAATTTGGTGAAGGGAACAAGCATCAAAATCCAGGAGACACAGGGAACCGCCCCTCAAAAATCAATAAAAATAGGTCCAAACCCCATAATCTAATAGTAAGACCTAAAAGTCTCAGTGACAAAGAGAAAATCCAGAAAATAGCTCAGAAGAAATGGCAGAAATATTAGATTGCAGCAGACTGCTCCACAGAGACAACTGGTATGAGCTATTCAGAGCACTAAATGAGAAAAACATGCAGCCAAGAATACTATATCCAGGTAGGCTATCATTGAAAATAGAAGGAGAGATATAAACTTCCAGGACAAACAAAAACTGAAAGAATTTGCAAACACCAAAACAGCCCTACAGAAAATATTGAAAGGGGTCCTCTAATCAAAAAGAGAGCCTAAAAGTAACAGTCCAGAAAGAAACAGAGACAATATACAGTAACAGTCATCTTACAGGCAATATAATGGCACTAAATTCATATCTTTCAATAGTTACCCTGAATGTAAATGGGCTAAATGACCCAATCAAAAGATACAGAGTATCAGAATGGATTAAAAAACAAGACCCATTGATACACTGTCTCCAAGAAACTCATTTTAGACCCAGAGACACCCTCACATTTAAAACAAGGGGGTGAAAAAAACTTACCATGCTAATGGACATGATAAGAAATCTGCAGTGGCAATCCTTATATCAGACAAATTAGATTTTAAGCCAAAGACTGTAATAAGAGATGAGGAAGAACAACATATCATACTTAAAGGGTCTGTCCAACAAGAAGATCTAACAATTTTAAATATCTATGCCTCTAACATGGGATCAGCCAATTATATAAATATTAATATTAATAACTAAGTGAAAAAACACATCAATAATAAGGCAATAATAGTTGGGGACTTTAATAACCTCCTCACTGAAATTGACAGATCATCTAAGCAAAAGATCAACAAGAAAATAAAGGCTTTAAATGATACACTGGACCAGATGGACATCACAGATATATTCAAAACATTCCATCTCAAAGCAACAGAATACACATTCTTCTCTAGTGCACATGGAACATTCTCCAGAATAGATCACATCCTGGTTCACAAATCAGGTCTCAACTGGTACCAAAAGATTGGGATCATTCCCTGCATATTTTCAGACCACAATACTTTGGAAGTAGAACTTAACCACATAGGTAAAGTTGGACAGAACCCAAATACATGGAGGCTAAAGAGTATCCTACTAATGAATGAATGGGTCAATGAGGAAGTTAAAGAAGAATTTTAAAAAATTCATGGAAAGAAATGAAAATGAAAGCACGACTATTCAAATCTTTGGGACACAGCAAAGGCAGTCCTGAGAGGAAAGTATATAGCAATATAAGCCTTTCTCAAGAAACAAGAATGTTCTCAAGTACACAACCTAACCCTACACTTAAAGGAGCTGGAGAAAGAACAGCAAAAAAAGCCTAAACCCAGCAGTAGAGAAATAATAAAGATCAGAGCAGAAATCAATGAAATAGAAACCAGAAGAACAGTAGAACAAATCAATGAAACTATGAGCTGGTTCGCTGAAAGAATTAACAGGATTGATAAACCCCTGGTCAGACTTATCAAAAAGAAAAGAGAAAGGACCCAAATCAATAAAATCATGAATGAAAGAGGAGAGATCACAACCAACACCAAAGAAATACAAGCAATTATAAGAACATATTATGAGCAACTATACACCAGCAAATTTGACAATCTGGAGGAAATGGATGCATTCCTAGAGACATATAAACTACTAAAACTGAACCAGGAAGAAATAGAAAACCTGATCAGGCAAATAACCAGAAAGGAGATTGAAACAGTCATCAAAAATCTCTCAACAAAAGCCCAGGGCCAGACAGCTTCCCAGGGGAATTCTACCAAATACATAAAGAAAAATTAATACCTATTCTCCTAAAACTTTTCCAAAAAACAGAAATGGAAAGAAACTTTCAAACTCATTTTATGAGGCCAGCATTACCTTTATCCCCAAAACAGAAAAAGACCCCATGAAAATGGAGAATTACAGACCAATACCCTAGATGAATACAATGCAAAAATTCTCACCAAAATACTAGCCAATATGATCCAACAGTACATTAAAAGGATTATTCACTACAACCAGGTGGGATTTATCACTAGGCTCAAGGTTGGTTCAACATCCAAAAATCAATCAGTGAGACACAGTACATTAATAAAAGAAAGAACAAGAACTATATGATCCTCTCGATAGATGTTGAAAAAGCATTTGACAAAGTAAAGCATCATTTTTTGATCAAAACTTTTCACAGTGTAGGGATAGAAAGCACATACCTCAATATCATAAAAGCCATCTATTAGAAACCCACAGCAAATATCATTCTCACTGGACAAAAACTGAAAGCGTTTCCTCTAAAGTCAGGAATGTGGCAGGGCTGTCCACCACTGCTATTCAACATAGTACTAGAAGTCCTAGCCTCAGCAATCAGACAACAAAGTGAAATAAAACACATCCAAATAGGCAAACAAGAAGTCAAGCTCTCACTCTGCAGATGATATGATATTTCATGTGGAAAACCCAAAAGACTCTACTCCCAAACTCTTAGAACTCATACAGGGAATTCAGTAAAGTGGCAGGATATAAAATCAGTGCACAGAAACCAGTTGCATTTCTATATACCAACAGAAAGAGAGAAGAAAGAGAAATGATGGATTTAATCCTATTTATAATTGCACTCCAAACTATAAGATGCCTACAAATAAAACAAACCAGAGAGGCAAAGAATCTGTACTCAGAAAACTGTAAAGTACTCATGAAAGAAGTTGAGGAAGACACAAAGAAATGGAAAAATACTCATGGATTGGAAGAAAAAATATTGTGAAAATGTCTATGCTACCTAAAGCAATCTACACATTTAATGCAATCCCTATCAAAATGGCATGAATTTTTTCCAGAGAAATGGAACAAGTAATCCCAAAATTTATGTAAGCAGAAAAGACTCTGAATAGCCAGAGGAATGTGGAAAAAGAAAACCAAAGTTGGCAGCATCACAATTCCAGACTTCAAGCTCTATTACAAAGCTGTAATCCTCAAGACAGTATGGTACTGGCACAAAAACAGACACATGATCAATGGAACAGAATAGAGAGCTCAGAAATGACTCTCAACTCTATGTTCAACTCATCTTCAACAAAGCAGGAAAGAATGGAAAAAAGAGTCTCTTCAACAAATGGTGTTGGGAAAATTGGATAGCCACATGCAGAAGAATGAAAGCGGACCATTTCTTTACACCACACATAAAAATGGACTCAAAATGGATGAAAGACCTCAATGTGAGACAGGAATCCATCAAAATCCTTGAGGAGTACACAGGCAGCAACCTCTTCAACCTCAACGGCAGCAACTTATTCCTAGATATATTGCCAAAGGCAAGGGAAGCAAGGGCAAAAATGACCTACTGGGACTCCAGCAAGATCAAAAGCTTTTGTACAGCAAAGAAATAGTCAACAAAACTGAAAGACACCGACAGAATGGGAGAAGATATTTGCAAATGACATATCAGATAAAGAGCTAATATCCAAACTCCATAAAGAACTTATCAAACTCATCACTCAAAGAAGAAATAGTCCAATCAGGAAATGGGCAGAAGACATGAACAGACTTTTCTCCAAAGAAGACATCCAAATGGCCAACAGACACCTGAAGATGAATGGATAAAGAAGAACGGATAAGGAATGAAATACTACTCAGCCAAAAACATGAAATCTTGCCATTTACAATGACACGGATGGAACTGGAGGGTATTATGCTAAGCAAAATACCATCAATTATCATATGAATTCACTTATATGTGGAATTTAAGAAACAAAACAGAGTTTCATAATGGAAGAGAGGAAAATATAAAACAGGATGAAATCAGAGAGGGAGACAAACAATAAGAGACTCAATCACAGGAAACAAGTTGCTAGAGGAGGGGGGAGTGGGAGGATGGGGTAACTGAGTTATGATGATCAAGGAGGGCATGTGATGTAATGAGCTTCGGTATTTAAAACTGAAAAACCACTGACCTCTACTTTGAAACCAATAATACATTATATGTTAATTAAATGAATTTAAATTTTAAAAGAGAAAAAAAAAAGAGGATGCATTTTTTTTTAAGATTTTTTTATTTATTTGACAGAGAGAAACACAGCCAGAGAGGGAACACAAACGGGGAGTGAGAGAGGGAGAAGCAGGCTTCCCGCCAAACAGGGAGCCCGATGTGGGGCTCCATCCCAGGTCTCCAGGATCATGACCTGAGCCGAAGGCAGTCGCTTAACCAACTGAGCCACCCAGGCACCCCAAGAGGATGCATTTCTGAATTTTTTTCAATTCCAAGGATTCTAGCAAAGTTCCATGTTCTTTAACATCTATTTTCCTAAAACTGACCATGCACAATAGGGCATTTGCCCTATTAGATACAAAACAATACTGAAATACCCAAATTGTGAAATCTTTGGGGAAAAAAACTACATTTTTTGCATATACACATTCTTTGTAACGAGTGTTAAATGTTTCCATAGCACTCTGATTCTTCTCTATACTATATCCCTTATTGCATTGCATTATGATTATTTTAATGTCTCTCTGTTTAGTTATTTATCCTATGAATTCCTCAAAAGTAGAAACCACACATTATTTAGCTTCCTATCTCTATATTTAAAAATGTCAGCTCCTATTTTCTGCTTAAATAAGCATTTGGATTAGAAAGTTAATAAAGAAGTCAAATGTAACTAGATATTCAAAAGTCATCATAAAAATATTACTATTAATTAAAATCACAGCACAATAAGTTTAATCATAATGCTTAGCCTTATAAAATGTCCTCAAAAACAAATCTGAAAATAACCAAAATGTTATCACTGACAATTTCAAACTTTCCAGGCAAGTACTTATCCTAAAAATAAAATAGAGAATCAGCTTGGTGAAAAATCATTATTTTACAGAATGCAGCAGGATGTTTTCCCAGCAGAATAACCCCAATTATTACCAAAAGATTTCAAGAGCTGACAGAATAGAAGCCTCTTGGAAAACTGCAATACCATTTTAGGAACTAGAACAAGGAGCCCTGAATTTAAAGCCAGGAGGTCTGGATTGGCCCTTTCCTCTTGCAATAGCAAACTCTTTAGTCTTAGAAAACCGCTTCTCTTTTCTGAGACTGTTTTCCTGTCTATAAAATAAGGCAATTTACTTATGTCATCTTTTTGAGTTATACATTTCTATTATTTCAGACATGGCTGTCACAATCTCTACTTTAGAAATTGTATATTAACTTTTGAGTGGAGAGCTGCTGTAAGAGGATTCTTGGAGCCAACTGACTTATTCATGAAATGCTTCCTTAGGGTTAATAATTCATTCTGTTGCCTTTTATTGATTGACTACTAATTTTTTTCCCCACTCTCTATTCTGTTGGGTTTTTTCCTTTGTTTGGAAGGACTATAAATGTATGTAAATAGTACAACGTAAAACTCCCTTCTGTTTTTTGAGGCCCTAGTATGCTTTGCATCTGAAACTATGAAAATACATAGAAAGAAGGGAAGATTTCTGTTGCCAACACGAGCTATTGAATCTCCTGTTTAGCAGTAGCAGCCAGGAAAGTTTAAGGATATTTTGACCTTAGGGTCCAGTGGCTAATGAACTTCATTGTGACATAGAAACCTAAAATCTAGTTTGAGTGAAGTGGGAGCCATAGGCACCGCACAAAGCAGAGGCATTTTTGTTAATATTTTGTATTAGTAGTATTTTTTCAGGGCTGATCTTGGGCTCTGTTTATACTATGTAACTGTACCCCTCAACAGT
>PITA01012651.1:17578-48731 GCA_004023965.1 Spilogale gracilis
GGGGAATGGGGGGGAGGGAATGAGGTCCCTCATGACCTGAGCAGAAACCAAGAGTTGGATGCCTAACCAACTGCACCACTCAGGTGCCCCAGTCAGTATCTTTTCTAATTCTTGAAGTAATTTTGGGGGGAAAGAAGAGAAGGGAAATGATTTATTTCTGAATAGGCAATAAACAGCCTAATCCAACACACAGTTTTGGAGCAAAAATTACCCATTAGAAGAGTCAACTGTTGGGCAGAAATTTCAAGCCCTAGTCCTCTCACCACACTCAAGCACTGACTGGGAACTTCCCAGAAGAATGTGTCCTTGGCTTGAATAGTGAACATGGCTATGGCTGTAAATTCTACACTCAGAGGTTCACACTCATAGTTGACAACAAATTCTTTGGGGAAGATCTAAGCAGTGTATTCCATAGTGGCCAAATCACTAAGCAGAAAGGAAGGAAGCTCTCTACCCATCTGTGGGACAAAGTCAAGTAGCAGAGAAAGCTCTGGCATTAGGCAAATTTGAGTTCAAATCCTGCTTACATACAGCTGCTGCATTATATCAGGTATGTTGCCTAATGTTTCTGAGTATGATTTTCTTTATCTATAATGTGAAAAATAATAATAATTTTCTTATAGTTATCTGTTAAATAGATTAGTAAGGCTGTTATATAGATTAAATGAGATAACTTCTGGGAAGAGCTTAGTACAGTGTTTTGATAATAACGAATATTCAGTAGACACATGAAAGTAATAAACTGCCCTAATTTTTGATTTGCAAGAGTTAAAATACTCTAATCCTTAGTTTTGATAGAATATCTTAAAGAATTCCTTTTTCCTGGACATTTTATACACAAAAATGAGACTGTGACACCCACACATTAGCCCTTCTATTGGAAATGACTCAATTTCCCTCTTTGTCACTCTGTAAAGGTCCACTGTCTATTGTGATGTATTAAATAACCAGCATAGTAGCTTGTGATGGAAAGTCCTGGCATCTTAATTCTAAGTGTGCCATATCTTGAAATTTTATATCTGGCACCATTTGTAATTCTCTTTGAAGAATTACTACTTGAACCAGCTCTCTTCCCTGGAAACTTGCCATCTAAGCACCCACCCACACTGCTTGGCCAACTCTCCTTTCTCACTGATTTATTGACATAAAGCCATTTTGGTTCATTATTTTAATTTTCATTTCAACTAAAATTGATCCTTTAATTTAAAGCCATTAAACTTACTAAGGCAATTATTTTTCATTCTTGGCACCTATTATTCTGTACTATTACTAATATTCAAAGCTATGATAATGAGGATAATGATAACAAATTTATCATAGATCATTCCATATTACCTTAGTTTGGAACATATTAGTTGTTTATAACTTTAAGTTACTAAACTAATCTTGATGTGTAAATATTTGTTGTTCTTTATTTTTTTAATTATTTCTTTGGACGTTTTCCCCGGATTGGAATTGCTAGGTCAGAAAATAATAACATTTTCAGGACTGGGCATTTATTACCGAATTAGTTTCCAAATATATTATTTTAATTGACAGTGCTAACAACAATGAATACATGTATTTAGAAATCCTGCCAATACTCTGAGGTATGGAGAGGTAAGGAGCAACATAACCACTGGGACCCATGGTTCTTGATTTTGCCATGTAATATTTTCAGCACAGTATAGCATATAAGTAAAAAGTATATATTAATATAGTAGGTACACCTGCGTGTTTTACCATGTGATCTAACTTCAAATAATTCTACACATACACACACACACACACACACACACACACACACACACACAATGCCCTGGCACAAATTAGAATTTGAGCATTGGTTCTCTCTTAATTTATTGCATAAAGTAATTTTTAGGCACATATTTATATATTTTATATTAGTTATATTTTATTCTATATATACATTTATATAGAATAAATTTTGGTACATGGTGGTTAACTTTACATAGGCTCAGGATCTGAATTCCAGGTCTCCCATTTACTAGATATGTGACCACACTGGGGTCACTTAATTTCTCTATGCTTCAATTTCTGTTCTGTGAAAATGGATATGACAATGATATCTACTTAATAGTAGCATAACATTTAAATGAGTAAATGTAAGCAAAATACTTATTTAGTATCTAAAATAGAGTAAATTATTAATATATGCTAGTTATATTTTTAAGGTCTAATATCAATTAGGCAGGTACATCCTTAAGACAGTTTGTCTAAAATGATTGATTAATGCCATTTATGTTTTATTTTTAACAGCTGTTTTATACTATGAAAATCAGGGAGAGCAAAGAGGTTTAATTTCGTGTGCCAGTGTAAATTGATTGGTAATAGCCTCTCAGAACATTGTGCTGAAAAGAAATTTTGTGTTCATCTCTCTGTCAATTATTAGAATATCTAAAGCAGAAATTGAATTCACAGTAAAGGAACCCATCTTTCAATAGATCACTTTGACTACATAAGTTTTCTTTTAAGAAAAAGCAATGTTTTCGACTATTTGTATTCAACTACAGAGAAGCAAAAAAAGATATCTTAATTCTAAAAGATTTAATCTCAGAATAATACATATATGTCTTTTTAATAATAAATCTTTGTTTCCTACCTAGTACACTATATTATTATATGAAGAAAAAACAGTTCCTGGCGTGCTGCATTCTGTTTCCTCAACTAGTCAAAGAGGAGTTCATATAGAAGAATCAAATCATATTCATCTTTGTGTGTCTAATACTTAGAGTCAATGTTCAGTAAATGTTTATTGAACAGATGAGTATCTCCTATGTCTCACGCACAGTGGTAGTAGGATTAAAGATGAAGGAGAGGACCCTGGGTGATGGCAGATGCTTTCATTGCCAGGACACAGCAGTACTCTCACTGGCTATCAGAGCTGATGGGAATTTTTCCAGCTCCACATGCAGAAGTACATAGAAGAATAAAGGCTAGATATTGCCTTATTCCCTTTGCAAAAATCACCTCTGGCACCTGTAGCTCGTGGTTAAGAATTTTAAGGAAATTTTCTATAGTACTTACCAGTGAAATTCTTGAAACATTCTTTTTAAGATTTCCAAATTATTTTCAGTTTTCCAATTCCAATAGGTGATCTCTTTTAATTTCTTTTTATAATCAGCGATAACTGACAGCAATCATCTCTTCCTGCTGTTGGGAATTCTTTCTTTCCTGGATTTCCATCACGCTATGCTATCATATTTTTTCCCCTCTCTCTCCTTGTGTTTCTTTACAGTCTATTCTATTTATCTTCCAATTTGTTGCTATTCCCTGGGAGGTCTATTCTTGGGTCTCTTCTCTTTTCCATATACATTCTTATTTTGAAATCGTCTACTTACATAAACTCAACTATTACCTTTATGTTGGTTATTGTTTTAAGTGACGTTTTATACTTTAATTCTTGAAATTCAGATTTAAATTTGAACTTTCCTCTAGACATCTTCCTAGATTATCTCCAGAGTCCTCAGCTTTAACCTATCTAAAGTCATAATTATGATTTCCCCTGCCAAAAGTCTCCTTTATTTCTTATGTAAAAGAATGATTTTAAGTCTTTACAAGTTACAAAGTCTAAAAACCTATGAGAAAGCCTATGACAAAGCTCTACCTTTCCTCAGTCAATACATCTAATTAAGTTCTTTTGAGTTTAACTTTTCCAATGTATTGTCAACCCTGTCCTTTCTATTCTCACTATTCTTGTCTGGGATGAAGTCCTCATTGTTATCAGCATTACTGTAATAGTGACCTTATTTATTTCCCTACATATTAAGCCTCCTCTCTATACTGATACTAGAGTTAGGTGTCTTTAAAAGGAAATATGAATTGGGGTAAATCAGGGAGGGAGATGGAACAGGAGAGACTTTGGACTCAGAAACAAACTGAGGGTCTTGGAAGGGAGAGAGTTGGGGGAATAGGGGAGCCTGGTGGTGGGTATTGAGGGCACATATTGCATGGAGCACTGGGTATGGGGCATAAACAATGAATCTTGGAACACTGAAAAAATAAAATAATGTAATTTAAAAAAAGAAGAAAATGCTGCCATTTGTAACATGGATTCACTTAAAGGGCATTATGCTAAGTGAAATAAACCAGACAGAGAAAGAGAAAATAAATAAATTTAAATAAATTTAAAAAATAAAAATAAGGCAATAATGGGGTGCCTGGGTGCCTCAGTTGTTAGGCACCCACTTTCTGTTCAGGCCTGATCTTAATATCAGGGTCCTAAGATCATGGGATTGAGCTTCCTGTCAAGCTCCCAGCTCCACGTCTGCTTTTCCCTCTCCCTCTGCTCCTCCCCTCCCTGCTTATTCTCTCTGTTGAAAAAATAAAATAAAGTCTTTTAAAAAAAAGCAGTAACTATTATCCCTAAAAAAACCTCCCCTACCCCATTTAATTTAGAGAAAAATCCACTGTCCTTTGTTTGCATGGAATTTTCTAATCTCAGTAATTTAATTCTGTAATATTCCAAACATATCAGTATTCCAAATATATAGTTATTCTAATATATCAATTTTATTGATCATAAATGGACTAAATGCCCTACTTAAAGTAACAAAGATTGTCATGAAATGAAATCACAATGAAAACACAAAACCTAGAAACAAAAGGCACATCTAAAATGCAAAAATAAAAAATGAATGGAAGTACAAAAAAGGGAAAGAAATACCAAAACTAAACAAGACAAAATAAAAAAAAAAACAAAGAAATAAAGCTTGTATTAGTGCCTGGTATCCTGTATGAGCTTTATAAATATTAGTTTTATTGAGAAACCTGGCCAACATTCTATAATGACAGGGACAGGATTGTAACCAAGCCAACCTAAAGTCCATATGCGCTGCACATCAGCATTGTTAACAAGAAAGGGAACAGAAAAGAAAATACTAACTTGAATACAGCAAAATGCAAAATGTCCATCAAAAGGCATCATACAGAAAATTAATAGAAAAGCTACACTCGCAAAGAAATTATACTTGAATCTGATCTAGTCTCTAGACAGAACTACTAGTTTACAGGTATTATAAAGTCAGAGTATGTTCAGTGACAACAGAGGTGCAATCAGCAAAATACCAAGCTGCAGGTTTTTGAAATCCATCTCTGCCTTTACTGTAAGGCCATGACAGCCATGGCTGCTCTCCATCAGTCACTACAACAGACGTCTTCCTAGTGGAATTCTTTTGTCTGCAGGTTTTGAAGCTTGAGGCTGTCAGTCTAAGATGCTTCCACCCGATTTACATTTACATCTTCCAGCTTTCCCTGATTCCTACCTATTTCCTTTCCTACAATTCCCCTAATAAAATACTGTTTGGCATCTGTTTCTTGGAGGACCCAGACTGACCACTTCTCTTTAGAAGGCCTGCATGGCTTGGTCTCTTCCTCTCCACCTTGTACAGTACCTCCTTAGATACTCTTCTCCAACAACACTGGCCTTCTCTCTCCATCTTTTCCTACTTACTATCTACTAGTCCTTCAGCTCTCAGCTTAAGAATAGCATATCCAAGGGAGATTTCCCCATTTACATGCTATAAAAGCATCTTGCTGTTAAAGCACAGTGGAATTTCAAATTTTATACTTATTTTGTTATCTTTTGCTAATTCTCAGCCCACTAGACTACAAACTAAATAAATAAATGATTGCATGAAGAGTCAAATAAATAACTATTTGCTCACCACTGTATTCCCATCATATTGTAAAGTGTTCAATAAAGCTATGCTGAATAAAATAATGAAAATCAGCTATACAGAAATTCTCCCTTTTATTGACAGCAAATCATACTAGAGTCCAGCAACATATTTGGCCTCTTCTATCCCATCCCTCCCCTCACCTCTCCTGGACTAACCTTATTTATTCTTTTGATTCAACAGTTCACTGTTCCTCAGAAGAGGCTTCAGTGAAGACTGCCACCACCAGATGGAAGGCTTTATATAAATCCTCTTATGGTCCAGACAGTCTTCCTTCATATAGCTCATCACATCTTCTAAATTTCTATGTAGTTATTTAATTGCATAAAAATAAATGGATTAAATAATCTCTCTACGCTTCAGTAGACTCTAATTTCTATGAGGCCATGGATACATGTATATCTTAAGTATATAATATATAAATATTGTACAGTTTACGTCAATGAATTCATGATGTTTAACCAGTTTTTATAAACTTCATCTAGGTCTCTAGGAAGATAGACTTTTTAATGCATATGTAAATACAAAGCGGTCAGACCTCTGGTCTTAGTCCGTGGGGGAGGGGAACGGCTATCTTGTCAAGCCTGGTTGTAATTTGTAACCATTTTCTATTTGTGCAAACTCTGTAAATATATGATGTTTAAAAATATGTAATATTTGTATAAGATACACTGGAGAACAAAGGGAACTCAGCCCACATCACCTGTGAGCCGAGCGGCCACCCCTTGGGGCACCTCCTGTGGCTTCTTGTGTGCAGGCCATGGCGACTGTAGGGGATACATTGTGAGCTGGGACTTTTTTTTTCCCCTGTACAAATTTGTTAAAAAAAAAACTCATTTGAATTTAAAAAATTATAAATAAATCTTACAGTTGAAAGAATGAGAATTTCTCTTCAGTTAAGAAGGTAGCTTTAGAAACAAGTATTTGGACCAGTTCAGGATAAAGTGGGAAACTGCTACCTAGACACTAGACAGATCGTCTGAACCACTCCTGGGGTAAAAGTGGGTGATGGATATTTTAGACAGACAGATCACTATTATATTGGTAAAGATGACAAGAGAATAGGGGCACCTGGTTGGCTCAGCCACTTAAGGATCTGTCTTCTGCTCAGGTTATGATCCCAGGGTCCTGGGATGGAGCCTGCATCTTAGCTCCCTGCTCTGCAGGAAGTCTGCTTCTCTCTTTCCCTCTGCTGCTCCCTCTGCACGTTCTTTCTCTCTTTCTCTCACTTTCAAAATGAATAAAACATTTTTTTTAAAAAGATGAAAAAAGAATAAAGCACGTACAAAAAAAACAAGTCTTGGTTAACTAATGTACAAATGTTTTCCAGAATTACAACGCAAATACTAACCAAACCCAGGAAAATAAATTTACACATTAGATTCATTATATGTTAAACATGTAAAAACAGGTTTTTACAGGTCCTGTTCCAGCATGACATTTTAAAGAAGACTGGCTTTTGAGCATTAGAGTCCTGAATAAGAGTTCAACTTGTTTATATATTTTTCTATTACTCTATCTTAAGGAGTTATTTGTAAGTTATTTTCCCTCAATTATAAATAACATATATTGAATGAAACATTAATAATGATAATAAATAGCACCATTTATAGAGCACCCACCATATGTTCGATTCAATAGAAAAGTAACTGGGATGCTCATTCAGCCTTTCCCTCAAAGCAGGTATGTCCCTCACCTTTATCCAGAGGAGAGGGCCTTCACCACCTCCTGAGCTTGTGGGTATCACCAGACATTGTACATATGGTTGCAGGGTGTCCACATAGCTTAAGTTAGAAGGGGACCAGACAAAATCTCAGGAAAAAATTAAGCATTAAATCATCACCGAGGTCTTTAGTCTAGATTCTAACTGCTAGTAAGCACAAGTCCACATCAAAAATTGACAGAGCCAGCATCATAGACCCTGGGCACAGTTTCATCTGGGTAGTAAGCTGTGGAAAGTTACAATTAAAGAGGGCACTTGTGATGAACACTGGGTGTTGTGTGCAAGTGATGATCACTGAATTCTACTCCAGAAACCAACATTGCACTATATGTTAACTAACAAAATTTAACTTAAAAAAATAAATATTCAACAGCTATAGACTATTATGAGCTGAAACAATTCTGTTTCATCCCTTCTCTACCTCTTATGTCCATAAATATGAGTCAAAATGGTTGTTCATTATTTGCTATATAATAGAGCACCTTACCAAAAATTATCAATAACATCTAATTTTTACCTATACCATAACATTGGAGATTATTATACAATGTATAATGTATTTTTTTCTGTTTAGCAAGGCTTTATCTCATATATATCTATAAACTCTTATCCTTTGTTCATTTTAGTGTGTTATTTTTCTTCTGAGCCATTATTTGTTTATAATGCTTTTCTCTTATCATTTAAGAGACTTTTTTAGACCACAGGCTGTACTTTGGGTACCCTTGTGAGTGAGATATATTGGCATTTTATGGAGGAATAGAATTCTAAAACAGGAATACATAAACCAGATAAGAAGCCTTTGCTTATGATTCTAAGAATTTAATGATCCAGTGAAGAAAGTAGTATACACCAAAAAATAATTTATTGCACTTGATGGTACTTTTGTCACTTTCATAAAATGGGACAATCTAAGTAGTCAGGGTAGATATAGCTTATCACATATCCTAATGATTATTTATGGTCATTCTTGTGGAAAAAAGATGGAAATTGAGGCCGAAAAAATGGATTCAAATCCAACTGTATCATATTTTTTAAAAGACTTCATTTGAGAGAGAGAGAGAGAGAGAGAGAGAGAGAGAGAGAGCATGTGAGCAGGTAAGAACAGGGGGAGGGGCAAAGAGGAGTGAGAGAGAAAACTTCAAACAAACTCCGCAGAGCATGGAACATAGCTTGGGGTGTGAGCCCATCACCCAATACCACAACCCCAGCCGAAATCAAGAGTCAGTCACTCAACCAAGCCACCCAGGTACCCCTAAACTTGATCGTTTTAAAAATTCTTAATACTTAAATTTCAGGATTGACATTTTAACCCGCTGAGCCACTCAGGTGCCCTTGGATTGACATTTTAGATTTCTCCTCCAATCATTTATTTGGAGCAGAATATGGAATTGGAGGGGCGCCTGGGTGGCTCAGTTGGTTAAGCGACTGCCTTCGGCTCCGGTCATGATTCCGGAGACCTGGGATGGAGTCCCACATCAGGCTCCCTGCTCGGCGGGAAGCCTGCTTCTCCCTCTCTCACTCCCCCTGCTTGTGTTCCCTCTCTGGCTGTGTTTCTCTCTGTCAAATAAATAAAATCTTTGAAAAAAAAAGAAAATGGAATTGGAGCAAATTGTGAAAGCTCAAGCTCAGTTCAAAGAAGTAAACATTTTCCCAAAAACTTGGGTATAATAAACTCTTGAATATTCTATAATTCCTTTTTTCCCCCATAATTCCTTCTTTAATTACCTCGTGATCCAGCCTTCCTACAACATAGCATATCACATATCAGAGTAATTATGCTTCTCTAAAGAAAGACTGAAACAAAAAAGTCTGGGTTCTCTTTCTATAATACTATCAGATATTCGACATTTTTCTAGTAGTAATTTTTAACTTTTGAAAACTGTTAACTAGTATCAGGCAAATTCTGGATGCATGTGGTCAGTGGCTGGCATCTTGGTGTACGATACACTGCTTAAGTAATGCATGCCTTCACTTAATATCCAGTACTCACATGCATAAACAAAAAAGCTTAAGCTGTGTAAATCATATTTAGCAAATAGAATAAAAATAAAATGTATGTTGAAAGAGAATAACATCTCATCCTATTTCATGATGCCTCTTATAAAGGGACACCACAACGCCTCCTCCATTCCTAGACTAAAACTGAATCCCCACTGACTCTAGATAATTGTCTCCTTGCATGAGTGAATGAATTAGTGAGAAACCTTCCAGTCAACAGAACAAGTAAGAGTGGAAGAAGACTAGCCCAGGTAAATTTAAAATTCTCCAATCCATAATCACAAACTACGTCTTTCCTCTGACTATTTTAGGACTTCCCAAGACTAAGTTAAGATTTTAAAAGTCATAAAAAGCTAAAAATACCATTTTGTAGTCTGTATTAGAATGAATATAGCAATAGTCAGCCACAGACGAGGACCCTTTCCACTATAAAATTAGTGAAATTGCCTGATTTCAGAATACTGGATGCATTGAGAATGCAATCCATTAGCGAATAAACCCTTAAAGCTATGAAATACTGGAATTAGAAATAAACTCAAAGTTCATTGTTGAGTCACAGATTTCAACTAGCTGTTTTTTTATATTGTAATTGCTAATTAAAATTTATTTTTGTAGCAAAAGGACTAGCTTTTATGAATGGTTAGGAAGAGAATTAAGTATGTCTGCTTAACAGTCAATAATGTCTTTGCCTATCCTCAATCAGGTAAGTACTTGATCAGCAAGGGAAACTGTTATTCACCCAAGGGTAAGTACAGTAAAAAACAAATTGCAACACTAATTGGAACAGTCATGACTTAACTTATGTAGAAGAATGTGTTTTTTTCATTTTGTAGACACTTGTTTGAAACAGCCCAGACTTTTTCTCCTTAATCAGTGCACAAACTCAATAAATCACCAAGTCCTATATATTTTACCTTCTAGAATGTCCCAGAATCATGCTTTTCTCTCCATCCCCACAGCTACAATCTTTAGGCCATTACCATCTATTATTTAAACTATTCCAACCATCTTTCAACTGCTTTTCTGGCTGTCCATTTCCTCTTGTTCCAGTATATTGCTACAGTTTGTCGAAGTCTGCTTGACTATGTGACTTCCAATTAAAATTCCATTTTTCTACACTGTAATCTGGATCAAGTTCAAACCTCTTCACATGCCATACAGACTGAACATAACCTGGCCTCCATCTTCCAACCTTATCTTCCTCCCAGATGACACACACACCTTCAACCAGAGGGCCAGAGATCCACACCAATCAAAAGACTTACATTGCCCTGAGTGTCTGTTTCATGGTGATTCTTCCTTCACGACACTCTGTCTGTCCAGAATGTTCTCCCAAATCTGGGACTATTACTCATTACTCTTACTTGAGTCATCTTAGATGGAGGTAACTTCTTGTAGGAAAACTGTCCAGATGACTGCACACAGAACAGCTCATTATTGTCAGCATGTATAATTCATTCAGTAGTTATGATAATGCTAGGAAGGCCTATTGTTATTTTCATTTTTCAGGTGAGTAAACAAAAATTCATGGGGATTAGAATTTTATTTTACATCACACAGATAGTAAGTGGTAATGCCAATAAGATATGAAGTGTGGCAGTCCAGATCCAAAATATTACACGCTTTATCGCCACAGCCTACCACTTTCTGATTTCTATCACAACACATGCAACAGCCTCGGAGCACTACAATTTATGACTCTACCCCAACCAGACTCACAAGCCTTCTGGGTAGGCTACATGTCTGTGTTCTCTTTCCTGAGTCCTCAGCGCCCAGTTCCTTCCCTGACACAGTAGATGCCTGAATAAAGAAGGAAAAAAAAATAGCTCATGAATTATTTGACTTTTTCTTTTCCTCACTTTCTTTTTGTTCATTAATTGCCCCAATGAGTGTAGCCACCTGAAAGACAAGCTAAAGCGTGGAGTAAATATGAGCCTCCAGCAGTCTGTTTCATGTTCTGTTAGGTTGAGTGTCAGGAAAAATGAAAGCAACTGATTTAAATGAAGTATCTGAATGTGTTCTGGAAGTCTCCTATTTTGTTATCAAGTGTATATTTAAATTTGGCCTGTGCATGTTTTGTCTTTCAAATTAGATCAGAAAATTCTGAGAGGAGAGACCGTATCTATGATACTCTATACCTCTTTTATTACTTGTAATGTATGCTGTGTGCATCAAATGCTCAGTAAACATGTGTTGAATAAATGAGTCAACTACTTAATTACCTGCAGTTTATTAATACTGTAGCATGTTTCTGTTAAGGTATTTATAGCATTTGAATAAGAAAACATATTTGTGTCAGAAAGTTATTCTTGGAGATCTTAACATTCACCTCTTATGTAATCATTGTTTTTGCACTTTTGTTATGATTGTTAGTTTTCTACTAAATTTAAGAAGTCTGACTTGGAGATGGCCACTGAGACTGGCGACAGTACCAAGTACTTTAGGAGCTAAGATTACCCTTTTGTAACGGGTCCTCACTTGGACATTGTGAAGCTGAGAAGCCAGATAGCCCGTCTTCTAAACTCCAACTCTGCTACCTACTCGCTGCATGACCTTGGACTAGCTACTTAACCTCACTTAGCTGCATGTGTCTAACTGTGGGATGGTTTTACTGAGTAAAGCACTTAACACAGATTTGGGATATAAAAAATGCACTGTAATGTCAGTGTTTTTTCTGCCAAAATACAGGAAGCTTAGGATCTTATCAGCTCAAACAATAACAACATGCATGACTTCAGATAAGTAAGTTAATTGTCAGAACCTCACTTTCTTTTTTTTTAACCAAGACTAGTACTACTAAATTACCTGTCTGATGGAAAGCTACTGCATCAGTGACTTCTCTTGGCCTCATCTAACAGAAAACCTATCACATAAACTTTCATCTTCTAATCAAAGACTAGCCTAAGAAGATCTGTGTGGAGAATCCATAGGTCAGTCAATTTTTTCATCATTTATTCAACAAATTAATATGCTACCATGTGCCCTTCACTGTTGGAAGCACTGGGTAATAAATAATAAACAAAACAGACAACATTCCTGCCTTAACAGAGCTTACAACCAGATAGAAGATACCTATAAACACATATCTGTATAATGACAGGTAGTGATAAGTACTATAAAATAATAAAATATGGTTGGACATAAGAGTGACTGAAGAGAGTTCCTCTGTGGATAGAAGAGTTTATTTAGGAGGCTTCCTGGAAGAGGTGGCATTTGAGTAAACAGGAGGGGGCAAATGCAGTGGGAGGAAGTGGGTGAAGAAATTCCCAAAGAGAAGGAAAATCAAATGCAAAATCCCTGTGTTAGGAGTGCTTTTGGAGTATTGGAAGAAGGCAAAGAAACTAGAGGGTCTGGAGAAAACAGAGTGAGGGCAAGAATAGCAAGCAGGATGTCTGGCCAGAAATGGAACCAGGGACAGACTCTGTAGGGTCATGTGAACAAAAGTGAAAACTTTTCATTTTATTTTAATTGCAAGAGAGGACCCTAGAAGTTTTTGTTCCTTAAATTTTAAGGATCACTCTGATGCTGTAAGGAGACTAGAGAATGCACCATCCACTTAGCAACTGCTCCAAATTTGTTGACCTCGACTTCCACATGCTTGTTTCTGACCAAAATAATCCTAGGATCAGTGTGAAGGTCAGAACACATCTACTATTGATGGATGATTAATGCCATCTCCAAAGGGGCATACTATGGAGAGCTGAAACAATGAATAAACCAGCCCCATGAAGAGACCATGGAAGGGAATCCAGGCAAGGAGGAGAGTACGTGAAAAACTTCTAAGACTGAAAAGAACTTGGAGTGTTTAAGAGGCAAAACTGAGGCTCGAGTGCCAGGAGCTGAGTGAACAAGGGAAGGATGGTGCCGACTTTAGCTGAAAGGCAGTCAGTCGTTAGACCCCACAGAGCTGTTGGGCTGTATAGAGTTTGGATTTATTCTAAAAGCAAGGGCAATTCTTTGGAATTTTAACCAAGGGAAAGATCCAATTAATAATTTAAATATCTGGGGGCACCTGGCCTACTCAGTTGGTAGCGAATGTGATTTTTGATCTCGGGTCATGAGTTCGAGCCCCATGTTGGGCATAAAGATTACTTTTAAAAAATAAATAATTAACAATATCTTTCTATTTGTAGTGGATATGGCTACCAAATAATCATTATTACTGATGAGGAATATGAGATGGCTGTCTTGCACGAATAACCTAGGACATATTTCACTTCATATTCATCCTCCATGTCTGGTCTTGTTAATACTACTTGCTTTCTGTTTTTCAAATCTACCTCCTTGTGTTAGACCCTGCTACTTTGTATTCAAATCCTACTGGCTTGGTCTCAGAGCCTGTCTCACTGATGATTCTAATAAAGTCCAAATTGGTTTACCTATAGGGGAGTTTTCATTATGCCACATCTCTCCTTAAAGCCCTTCACGGTATCTCTAATTCTTAAAGTAACTACAAATTCTGATTTGCCCATTCTCGGTTTATAACTTTTGTCTCAGGGTAATTACCAATAACACCAATTGTCACTATCCAAAGTCTCTTAGTTTGAATAATAACTTACATAGTGACTCTAATAATTTTAGTTTTAAACCCACACTCTTGAACAGGTCATATGAATGCAGGGATTCATATGACCTACATTCCTCCACACTCTACCGTATATTTTCCTGGCATGCCTGGAAATTTGAAGTATTTTTAAGCATAATGTGCTCTGCCTTCAGTGTCTTTGCTTGTGATCTATGTATCTCTCCCACTTCTTTCCACAGGTAGCTTCTATATGATCTTCAAAGCCTAGAAAATTTTCCATATCCTTCAAGAACCCTTTCTTGTCCCTGGCTTAGGTTACATGCTTCTACCTGTAATACCATAGCTCTTTGTATTCCCAATAACTACCACAAACCCAGGAAATGCTTGTTGAAAGCAGCAAAAGAAGAAAGCAAGAGAACAAACAGGTAGGCAGGAAAGAAAGAAGAAAAGGAAGGAAGGAAGGAAAGGGGGGAAGGAAAGAAGGAGGGTACGAAGGAAAAATACCTTGTTTTATGCATCAGGGGTGTTTAATAAACTTTAGCTATGATTAACATAAAAATTTTCCTCTAACATAATTATCATATCCATTATAAAAATGTTTATCAATCTCTAGTTCAAAAAAATATATTTTATGACTGCTATTTTGTCTTATTCTTGGAGTCCTGTAATATAGATGGGATTGTGTCCATTAATTTTACAGATAAAGAAACTGAGACACCCCAGACCTTCTAATTGCTTTTATACAGCATTTTTCATCATTATTGGATTAAAACCAAGGTGTACCTGTAGTGTGTAGCTACAGATTCATTTTTTTTTTAAAATATTCTGGTGGATGACAACTGACTACAAGCTGTGGTTTCTCAATTTGCATTTATCATAGACATTTCACTCATATACTTTAGTCTAATCTCATTTCCGGAGGATAGATGAAATTAATTCATAGGTTTGTGCATTTCAAGTTAAAAGGTATATATCTGGTATTAGAGAAGAGCCACTTACTTGCATTATATAAAAGAGTAAATGAAATGAAAAATGGTCAAAATGAGGCTAAAGTTTTCTAGGACACTCTGCTGATTATTTTTCATTTCATACCTCTCCAAGATTAATTTCTCTGCCTTGCACTTTCCCTAGGAGGTGGACATAAATGGACTCCATCTACTAGGCTCCCCTGTCCAAAGTCTTCCAGTTATGTTTGGACACTGGAACAGAGGCAGGCAATCTGAAGGCAGGAAGAGAAAGACTGCAGTATTTCTTCACTTCTTTTCTGCTTCCTTGCCATACATCTGGGTGTAGCAGTGACCCTCTTTGCCAGTAGGTTCTACCAGTAGCCCTTTCTCCATAGTTTAAGCTTTCAATATGATGAGATAACTAAATTTATTTCCCTTGTTTATTTGATTTTAAGACTTATGGAACACTACATCAAAAGCTAATGATATACTATATGCTGACTAACATAACACAATAAAAAATATTTGATTTTTTAGAGTGATAACTGTCTATTTGATTTTCAGAATGATAATTGTTTAATAGTGATAATTAAGAGTTATTGGGAATACAAACTACTTTGAGTCTCTGGATGCCTTATCATCTTGTGTCATTTCTTTTTAAAGCTCTATCCATTATATGTTAATTCTTTTATTAAAGTCACTTCATTTGGAACATTTGAGGAGACCACTGTTTTCCTGTTGGGACCCTGACTGAAACAGACACAGTATCTTCACTATGCTAATAATCAAAATTTAAAAATTGAAATTTTGAAATCTCCAACATAGAAATTAGGTGCAATTCTATCTGGTAGCAAATAATAAAGCACTTGATTTGAAAGGCTTAAATGAATTAGGGTTTATGATTTGCATGTAACAAGAATTCTGGATGTCAATGGCTGGTGATATTAATTTTGGACTCCACAATACAGGTTCTGATATATCCTTGATTCATTTAGCCTTTATTTCAGGATCATAAGGTGGCTTAATCTAGCTCTGTCTGTCACATATTTATTCAATTAGAAAAAAAGGGGAGAAGAGGAGAGGTAAGAGCAGCTGTGTCCTTCTAAGAACTTAGTTTATGGGGTGCTGTTCTCAGCAGTCTTATGCTTAGCATTTGTTATGGGCCAAACTGTATCCCCCAAAAGTGATGTGTTAAAGCTGTAACCCCCAGTACTTAATAATGAGACTATATTGGAAATATTACCATTTAAGAGGTTATTAAGATTAAATGAAATAATATAAGTGGACCCTAATCCAATCCATATCTGATTGGTGTCCTTACAAAAAGAGAAAGAGACACCAGGGATGTGCATGCCCAGAGGAAAGACCATGTGAGGACAAAGTGATATCCCTTTCAACACTCCTTTCAACATCATACTGGAAGTTCCTGGCTAATGCAATAAGAAAAGGCAATGAAAAGTATACAGATTGGAATGTAAGAATAGAACTAGTTGTTTTGAGGGGCGTGTTGTTGGTGGGCTGTTAGCTTGTTTGTTTTGGCAAATGACGTGAAGTCTATTTAGAGAATCCCAAAGAATCAACAAGAAAAATCCTATAACTAATGAGCAATTATAGCAAGAATGTAAGATATAAGGAAAAATGGTATTTGCAATTCAAAACATAATACAATGGCCCAAATCCAGAACACTGACAACACCAAATGCTGGTGAGGATATGGAGCAACAGGAACTCTTCTTCATTGCTAATGGGAATGAAAATGGTACAGCCACTTTGAAGGCAGATTGGTAGTTTCTTACACAACTAAATATACTCTTACCATATGACCCATCAATCATGTTCCTTGATATTTTATCTAAAGGAGTTGAAAACTATGTCCATATAAAAGTCTGCACAAAGATGTTTACATCAGCTTATTCATAACTGTCAAAAACTGAAAGCAATGAAGATGTCCTTCAGTAGGTGAATAAATAAACAAACTTCGGTACATCTGATGAAATACTATTCTGTGCTAAATAAGCCATGAAAAAAGCATGAGGTAAGATTAAATGTATATTACAAAGTAAAAAAAAAGCCAATATGAAAATGTTGCAGACAGTATGATTCCAACTATATGACATTCTGGAAAATGCAAAACTGTGGGGACAGTAAAAAGAGCAGTGGCTGTTAGGTGTTGTTGGGGAGAGATGGGTAGAGCACAGAGGATTTTTAGGGACTTGAAACTATTCTACATGATAGTATAATGGTAGATGCATGTCATTATACCATTGTCTACACCTATAGAAACTATGACACCAGGGGGAAACCTAATGTAAACAATGCACTCTAGGTGATAATGATGTTCAGTGTAGGTTCAACAATTGTAACAAATGTACCATTCTGGTGGACAATGTTGATAATGAGGGAGGTTATGCATGTGTGAGGGTAGTGGGTATATGGTAAACTCTGTTCAACTGTGCTGTGAACATCAAACAGCTCTAAAAGATAAAGACCATTTATATTAGCATCAGAAGGAAGTACTTGGGAATAAATCTAATATGTACAGGATCTATATGTGAAAGACTCAGAAGAGCCAACACCATACTGAAGTAGAAGAAAAAAGTGGAAAGATTAGCACTACAGAATAGCAAGACTTACTGTAAAGCCACTATAATTTAAACAGTGTTGTTTTGGTGAAAGAATAGACAAATAGATCAATAGAACAGACTAAAAAGGCAGAAACAGACCTACAACAAACATAGCCAACTGATCTCTGACAAAGGGAAAAAAAAGCAACTCACTGGAGAAAGAATATTCTTTTTAACAATTGTGCTAGAACAAATGGATATCCCCATGCATCAGGTTCCCCGCTGGGCAGGACACCTGCTTCTCCCTCTCTTGCTCCCCCTGCTGTGTTCCCTCTCTTGCTGTGTCTCTCTCTGTCAAATAAAGAAATAAATAAAATCTTTTTTAAAAAAATAATACCCGAGAAATATTTCCTGACACATGACACTAGGTAAAGTTTTGTTTCCCCTCACAGAATAATATTCTTACTTTTAAAATATTCAGAATTTATCATGTGATAAGATTATGATTCATAAATATTTAGTGCCTCATTGGTGCCATTTACATGGGACTAGAGTACTTCCCTGCCTCTTGACACTGGGTCTGACTTACTTTGGGCAATAGAATGTTAGCAGATATGAGAGTCAAAGGCTTAAGAAGTGTCTATAGTATCAGTCCTGCCTTTATGACCCCCGTATCTCCCTAAGAACATGATCTGGCGAGCCCACTTGTTCAAGGAAACAGCAGATCCTCAGACCTGCTTCTTGAAGCAGAATACATCAATCACTAGCCTAGATCAGCCAATAGCAGCCAATGCACAGATCTTTCAACTCCGCTGATATCAACAGATTTGCTCAAGTTGACTGCGAGATGCATGATAAGTAAATGCTATGGGCTACTGAGGTGTGGTTCCTTGTTATCTCTCATTGTTGTGGAAATTTGCTATTTAATATACCATGTAACTCATTTAACTTACTTGCCTTCTAGGAAGCTCAGAGGCAAATTTAAAACTCAGTTGAATCAATAAACAATCTGCATATTGGGGCATTTATTTGAAAGGGTTTCAAGTTTTTAATTTTATTTGCATTTCCAGTTGGTTTGGATTCTATGTTTCCAATTCATTCTTTTATTGTTGATGTTTATTATAAGCTTGTCACATGCTTTTAAGAATAAGACAAAGTATAAGCAGGAAAATATTGAACACTTAACTATAATCCAGGAATTATATGGATAAAACATCTTCCTTGTTCTTAAGGATATTATGGCCTTACAAAAGAGATAGATAATAACGATATAACAGGTATAATAATATAATAGCAATAAGCATAGTAGAGTATAATATGTATATGAACATATTCAGAAAATATTCTAGCAAAACATCAGAAGGAATGGTGAAATCAAACCAGGAAGGCTCTCCAGAGTGTTATTTGAGATTGGTATTGCAGATAAGTATTTCACTAAATATAAAATGAAGAAGGTTTTTTTTAAAGATTTATTTATTTGAGGGAGAAAGAAAAAGAGAAGGGGGCCGGGGGGAGGCACAGAGGGAGAGGGAGAGAGACAATCTCAAGCAGACTCCTTGCTAAGCACAGAGCCTGACACTGGGCTTGATCTCATGACCCTGGGATCATTACCTGAGTCAAAATCAAGTTGGACACTTAACTGACTGAGCCACCCAAGCACCGCAAAGAAAGGGTTTTTTTCAAGTAATATAAAATAATTTGGTACAACTATATTATTCAGTGTAAAGCAAAAGTGTTGAAAATTTTGTGAGTATATATATTTTGTGAAAAAGTGTTTGGATATCATATCTGAAGGTGAAAATGTGTAATGTCAATAGATAAAACAGTAATGAAATGAAGAATACCTCCTACGGGCTTGTCATTAGACTCAACACAGATAAGGAAAGAATCAATTAATCTTAAAATAGACCAACAGAAATTTACTAAACTGAGACACAAAGAGAAAAAAAATAAAAAGAAAAGAAAAAGAGAATAAAACATTTAAGAACTATGGGATACTATCAAAAGTTAAAACATAGCTGAAAGCAATAAGGATCCACCTTAGGCTTTTAAGAAATCTAATGTAAATTTTAATGGCTTTATAAGTGTCTTAAAATTCATTCAATATGAACATGTGGAAGAGACCATCATTCCTACTTTAGTCACTTAACAGAAAATTATTTATATATAAACACACATAAAAAGTCAGAACTTTTTCTCTTTAACTAATTTCTTCTTTAATTAATAAAGAATGAAAATTCAGATTTGAATGATGAAAAGTAATTTGACAATAACACATGTATACTTATTTTTAGTATGCTTTACATCCCTGAGATTGAAGAAATAGACCTAAAAAGTAATTTCTCCATAATTTCCAGCATTTAGTTTTTCAAGTCAGGCACAATATATTGAGTTTTATCCTTGGCATTTACCCAGCATTTCATGAAATGCCTAAGTCTGAAACTAGTAAAGAAACAAGAGAATTAAATAAGGGGGAAAGCATGTTTGGTTTGAATCTTTCTTGACAGATTCTTTGTCATTTGGTTTTTCACATCCTCAGCAATAACTGATTACTTGACAATAAAAAAAGATCAATCAGGTTCAGTTGTAAATCAAAATTTAAAAATGGGCTAGAATAGGCTTCATTTTGCTGCTCTAGTTTCCTTAGATCACATTGGCAGTATATATTTCTAGATAGTAGGGATACGAATATTGGCTTGAGAGGGAAACAAACCATGACAGACTCTTAGCTCCCATGAAACAAACTGAGGGTTGTGGAAAGGGAGGTGGGTGGGGGAATGGGGTTACTCGAGGGGTGCCTTGGTGGCTCAGCTGGTTGGGCAGCTACCTTTGGCTCAAGTCATAATCTCAGGGTCCTAGAATCGATCCTCACATGGGGCTCCCTGCTTAGTGGGGAGTCTGCTTCTCTCTCTCCTTCTGCTGTCCTCCCCCGCCCCACCACTTGTGCTCTCTTGCTCATTCTCTCAAATAAAATTTAGTTAAAAGTTTGAGAAGCAATGGCATAGGCAATATTTTCAACTCTGTTTGCATATTAGAACGACTTGGAGAATGTTAAAAAAATACACATGTCCAATCCCTGCATTGAGGAGGACAATTCTGATCTAGTTGGGGTGAGGTAGTGCCTAAAAATTACTATTTTTTTAAATTCTCCCAGATGATTCTAATGTGCTACCATGTTTGAGAGTCTTTTTCCCATCTCAATCAGGTTTTAGTACAATAATACTTTTAAAACTTCAGCTCCTTAACCAGCAAGTATTTACATATTTAAACAGCTATAGCTACCTATTCGGCAACACTGAAAAAGCTACACAATGAGGCAACTCAAAAATACTCAGTGTTGTTTTTTGCAATATCATGAGGACATACAATGACCTTAAAATGTAAAAGTTTAAAATGCACATAAACATATACATTTTGTTTTGTAAGCTTATACAACAAAAACTGGGCTAACCTCAGTCTACATATCTCCTGTTGACATTTATAAAAAATAAATAAAGTTGTATTATAGGACACAGAAGATTCCAAATGAAAAGTAAAAGCTGATGTTCTCCAACCATTCTATCTTCCCAAAGGTAATAACTATTAGTATTTATTTTTAACTTCTACAAAAAAATTTAATACCACATAGATAGATGGGTTCACTTTTATTCTCACAGAACATAATCACCCTATATATTGTACTCTTTATAGTGCCTTTTTCATTTAATATATCTTAGAAATCCTTCCTTTTGGTGTATACCTTATTCCTTTCAATAGCATGTTTTTTCAGTTCCCTGTTTTGATTGAAGTCCTGGTTGTATCCAGTTCTTTTTTGAAGTTTTTTTGTTTCTTTGTGGTTTGATTATTTTTCTATATCCAACATTAAATGAAATATATATGTATATATATATACACAAACCTTGGCATGATTTGGTGAGGGTATCTATGAGATATCTTTACTGTGTAATTCCTGGAACAAAATTCCTGGAACATACCGGCAGTCTTAATTTATATGTGTTGCTAAATTGACACTAGTGACGTATATGTCTACTATCTCTCACCATCACTATACGCTTCTGCATAATTTTGTCTTCACCAGCTCAAGATATTATCAAAGCTTATAATTTTTGTCAACATGATATATAGAAAATGATATTTTATAGTTGTTTAATGTTGCATTTAAACATTAAAATAAAACATTTAAACAAAAGGTCAAACATTTTCTCAGATGTTCATTGGTTGTTTTTTCTTTTTTCAACTATATTTCTTTCTGACTTTTATGTTCAATCCAGAAAAATTAAGTTCAGAAATCAGATGTTTAGGAGTGATGCTTCTTTTCCCTTGCTGCTATATTGGAAAAGAACACTGAAAAGAACTAGAGCAGAGAAAGGGGCCATTACCTGGTATTGTCTTAACCTGCAGGAAGAATGTAGAGGGTTCTATGATTCACAGAGGTAATTCTTTCAGCTTTCTGATAATCAGTTGATTACGTTCAGAGTCTGAGGCAGAAACTAGAGAAAGTCTGCTAGGAAAGAAAGGCCCCCTTTGAGTGATTGGTCTTTGAGTTCCTACACCGCACCAGATACCAGATAGCTTTCCATAGAAATAGGGGTCACTCTGCCTGACAAAATGTCAAGCATGCCTAAAAAAACCTTGGGGGTGGAAAAGGCCTCGTTAGAGGTTGAGATTTTCAAGGAAAAGCGGAAGGAATGTGCCAAAACTCACTTACATAGGTCTAGATTGGGAATCTTATTCATTCTTTTTACCCATGGTGGCATTAGTATGGCACCCGGGGAGAGGCAGCTCACCTGTACAGGAGGGTGAGACAAGGCAAGCTAGCACGGCTTAGTGGGCAGAAGCAGGGCCGCTGGAGTCCTGGGGAGCAAGGGAGTAAGAAGATGCCATGTGACAGCAGGCCAGACTTGGTATAAGCACACCTGATATATATCCAGGAGGCTACAGAAATGATGAAACAAAAGGAAGATGGGATTCTGCTTCAGCAGGTGGAACATGAACCAGTGAAATAAAACCTATTATTTAATACCATATTACAGTGTGCTAAGGATATACAGGTACATGTGTTTATTTATAACCAGAATATGTAACAATATTTTTTAAAAGTATGGCTCATATGATAAAATATCATGCAGCCATTTTAAATGTTGTAAAATAAATATTTAAAGAGTTGGGGATAAAGTTGTAAAATAAGGAAAAAAGAAATTAAATTAAATTGCATACAGAATATGGCCCAAATACTTATTAAAGAAAAATACAGAGATACAGAAAAAGATACCAAAATATTAATGATTATTATTTTATCATAATAGAACTATGCTGATTTCTATGTTTATCATTTTAAAATAATATAGTGACACTAAAAGGCCACTAAAAGGCTAGACAGAAAGGTGTAAACAGTGCCATGATTAATATTCTCAGACATTCCCTTTTGCTTACTGGTCTCATAATTACTTTATATAAAGTGATACAAAGTTAAAGTGAAAAACAGCTGCAATGCTATATAATAGGTACTTTAAAAGAGACTTGAATGTTGTTCAGAAAGCTGTTAATTAAGCTTATCTTCAGATGAAAGTATTGCAAGTAAAATTTTTTTTCTCATTTTCATTCCTTCCCTTTTTTCTCTTCCTCTTCCTCCTCCTTCTCTACTTTCCTTTATTCCTCCTCCTCTTCTTTCTTCTCCTCTCCTTTCTCTTCCTTTTTCTCTTTTCTTCCAAGTAATCAGGAAAATACATGTTATTAATCCCTTCAAATGTATCCACATTTTTACTTCATGGATATTTTTCTGCCTGGTATCTTTTTGGAGCATTGTGGTAAGAAAAATACCGTATTTTTTGAAAGCAAATTTGAGTCTTATTAATCCCATAAAGTGTCCTGACTACTCTTTCCTCCACCTCACGCAACACTGCTGGAAGGATTTCATACATAGAACATGATGTGTTGTGTCCTACACAAGAATACAAGTCCTAAGAGGGCAGAGTTCTTCATTCAATGTCCTCAGTTTATGGAATATAATAACTGTCTTATATTAGTTGGACAATTAATATTTTTGGATGCTTAATAGATATTATTAACCCCAGGTTAATCATCTTAACCAGATTATTTAAAACACTAATTAATTTTTAACTTCTTGAAGAACCCCTTATACTGTTTTCCAAAGTGGCTGCACCAACTTGCATTTCCACCAACAGTGTAAGAGTGTTCCCTTTCTCCACAACCTCTCCAACATTTGTTGTTTCTTGTCAATTTTTGCCATTCTAAATGGTGTAAGGTGGTATCTCAATGTGATTTTGATTTGAATTTCCCTGATGGTTAATGATAATGAACCTTTCTTCATGTGTCTGTTAGCCATTTGTATGTCTTCTGCCCATTTTTTGACTAAATTTTTTGTTTATTGAGTGTGGAATTTGAGAAGTTCTTTTTAGATCAGCCCTTTATCTGTAGTGTCATTTGCAAAATGAGGTACCCCATGACTTAGAAATTGCACTACTGGGCATTTGCCCCAAGATAGAGATGTAGTGAAAAGAAGGGCCACATGCATTCCAATGTTCATAGAAGCAATGTCCACAATAGCCAAACTGTGGAAAGAGCCAAGATGCCCTTCAAGAGACAAATGGAATATTACTCAGCCATCAGAAAGGATGAATACCCAACTTTCACAACAACATGGATGGAACTGGAGGAGATTATGCTAAGTGAAATAAGTCTGCAGAGAAAGTCAGTTATCATATGGTTCACTTATTTGTGTAACCTGGGAATAGTACAGAGTACATTAGGAGAAGGAAGAGAAAAATGAAGGAGGAAACATCAGAGGGGGAGATGAACCATAAGATACTATGGACTCCAGGAAACAAACTGAGGGTTTTAGAGGGGTGGGGTTGGAGGGATGGGTAAGCCTGGTGATGGGTATTAAGGAGGGCATGTATTGCATGGAGCATTGCGTGTTATACACAAACACTGAATCACGGAACACTACATCAAAAACTAATGTTGTACTGTATGGTGACTAACATAATAAAAATTTTTTTCTTAAACATTAAGAAACAATCATACATTTTTCCTCCCATTGATTCAAGTTTTGTATTCTTAAAACACTTACCAGGTCATTTTTCAATTATAAAATTTTAGGAAGACAATAATCAAGACTTGTGCCTATCAGGGGCACCTGGGTGGCTCACTGGGTTAAAGCCTCTGCCTTTGGATCAGGTCATGATCTCAGGGTCCTGGGATCGAGCCCCATATCGGGCTCTCTGCTCAGCAGGGAGCCTGATTCCCCCTCTCTCTCTGCCTGCTTCTCTGCCTACCTGTGATCTCTCTCTCTGTTACATAAACAAATAAAATCTTATAAAAAAAAAAAGACTTGTGCCTATCAAATTCCAAAGACTTCTTCTCCATGGCTCTTGCTACTCTTGTGCCTCAGAGGACAGGGAAGTATTTCCGGATTTCAAGAACATCAGTCACATCTACCATAGTTTTCTTTACAAAGCCTGCATGCTTACAGAGAATGGGTATTTTATGCAAATATCTGGCAATGAAATATTTCTGCAAATCAAATATTGATTTTGTGTGCATTTATTTACTCACAGTCAACTCATATTGGTTAAAAATAGAGCTACCCTATGAGCCAGCGATTACAGTACCAGATATTTACCCCAAAGATAGAGATGTAGTGAAAGAAGAGGCACATGCACCCCAATGTTCATATCAGCAATGTCAACAATAGTCAACTGTGGGAGGAGCTAAGATGCCCTTCAATAGATGAATGGATGAAGAAGGTGTGGTACATATATACAGTGGAATATTACTCAGCCATCAGAAAGGAAAATACCCCTCATTTGCATCAACATGGATGAAACTGGAGGGGATTATGCTGAGTGAAATAAATCAAGCAGAGACAGACAATTATCGTATGGTTTCATTCATATTGGAACATAAGGAATGGCACATAGGACCATAGAGGAAGGGAGGGAAAACTGAATCAGGGAAGAAATCAGAGAGAGAAAGACGAACCATGAGAGACTCTGAACTCCACAAACTAAACTGAGGGTTACAGAAGGGATGGTAGGTGGGCAAATGGGGTAACTAGGTGATAGGTATTAAGGAGGCATATGTGGTGAGGAGCACTGGGTATTATACACAACTAATGAATCTTTGAACACTACATCAAAAAATAAAAATAAAAACTTACATGTAAAAAAATAAAATCATCTTTTAAAACTAAAAAAAGTAGCTTATGTTTCAACTTGGGAAAATATAGATGAAATTATTTTTTAAATAAATAAATGATAAACTATGAGGCATACAAAGAAGAAGAAGAGAGGGGGAAGAGGAGGAGGAGGAGGAGGACAAAAAGGAGGAGGAGGAGAAGGAGGAAGAAGAAATTGTTGCTACAGACAAGGTCAAAGAGGTGGCTCCCTATGTTCTCCTCTAGGATTTTGATGGTTTCCTGTCTCACACTGAGGTCTTTCAACCATTTTGAATTTATTTTTGTGTAAGAAAAGGATCTAGCTTCATTCTTCTGCATGTTGTTGTCCAGTTTTCACAATAGCATTTGTTAAAAAGATTGTCTTTTCTCCATTGGATATTCTTTCATGCTTTGTCCAAGATTAGTTGACCATATAGCTGCAGGTCCATTTCTGGGCTCTCTATTCTGTTCCATTGATCATGTGTCTGTTTTTGTGCCAGTACCCTACTGTCTTGATGATTACAGCTTTGTAATAGAGCTTGAAGTCCGGAACTGTGATGCTGCCAACTTTGGTTTTCTTTTTCCACATTCCTCTGGCTACTCAGGGTATTTTCTGGTTCCATATAAATTTTAGGATTGCTTGTTCAAGCTCTATGAGAACCACTGGTGGTATTTTGATAGGGATTACATTAAATGTATTGATTTCTTTGGGTAGTATAGATAGTTTAACAATATTTGTTCTCCCATCCATGAGCATGGATTGTTTTTCCATTTCTTTGTGTCCTCTTCAATTTCTTTCATAAATGTTCCATGGTCAGGAATATAGTTTTAATATAGTATTGGAGGTCTTACTCAGCTATCAGACAACAAAAAGAAATAAAGGGCATCTAAATAGTGAAGGAAGAAGTCAAACCTTCATTATTCACAGATGACCTGATACTCTATGGAGAAAACCCAAAAGACTCCACCAAAAAACTGCAAGGACTAATACATGAATTCAGCAAAGTCGCTGGATATAAAATCAACGTACAGATAACTGTTGCATCTCTATATACCAATGAAGCAACAGAAGAAGAAATTAAGGAACCAAACCCATTTACACTTGCACCAAAACCATAAAGTGCCTAGGGATAAACCTAACCAAAAAGATAAAAGATCTGTGCTCTAAAAACTACAAACAAGACTTTTATAATTTGTCCCTTTCCATCTTTTGCACTTCTTTCACATGACTGTTACTCTGGGTATACTTAATTACTCTATATGGTATTAATTTAATATATCCAGAAATATTTAGAGTGATATATTTACTTTTGGTTGTGCCAGCTGTTTCATGACCTTAATCCTTTTTACCTAATCACTTCTGATTAAAATATGCTCTTACAGACATTACCAAGTTAATGCAGTTATATAGTCATTTTTCACAATTTAGCCTAAGCATAATTTGCTGTGAGAAGTTCCTCATTTCAATTTGGGTTAAAGTTCCCATTCCCTACTGTCATCCTCTACCTGTGCATGTCTCTATCTTAAAGCCCTCTACTGTACTTTCCTCATTGCTTGTGTGTCTCTACAATTCAAATGTGAGTAAGTTAAAGACAATTTCAATTGTTTGATTCATTCTTTTATTGCCAACAGGAATTACTTAGTGGATTATACTTAGTGGAGTCAACAAAAAGCATTTATCAAATGAACACACACACATAACCAACATCAAATTTTTAAAAAATACGTCATTGCTATATTATATGTTCTAATAAAATTTCCATTTTCCACAGTTCATTCATCGAAGGGAAAACCAGAGTGGTGCTTTACTCTTTTAAAATCCAGAACCTTAAAGAAGAAGTCAAACTCTCACTCTTTGCAGATGATATGATATTTTATGTGAAAAACCCAAAAGACTCCATCCAGAACTGTTATAACTCAAACAGGAATTCAGTAAGGTGGCAGGATATAAAATTAATGCACATAAATCAGTTGCATTTCTATGTAACAACAGCAAGAAAGAAGAAAGAGAAATGAAGGAGTTGATCCTATTTAAAAGTGCACCCAAACCATAAGATACCTACTAATAAACCAAACCAGAGAGGCAAAGGATCTGTACTCAGAAAACTATAAAGTACTCATGAAAGAAATTGAGGAAGACAAAAAGAAATGGAAAAATGTTCCATGCTCATGGATTGGAAGAACAAATATTGTGAAAATGTCTATGCTATCTAAAGCAATATACACATTTAATGCAATCCCTATCAAAATACCATCATTTTTTTTCCAGAGAAAAAACAAGTAATCCTAAAATTTCTATGGAACCAGAAAGACCCTGAATAGCCAGAGGAATGGGGAAAAATAAAACCAAATTTGGCAGCATCACAGTTCCAGACTTCAAGCTCTATTACAAAGCTGTAATCATCAAGACAGTAGGGTACTGGCACAAAAACAGACACATGATCAATGGAACAGAATAGAGTCCAGAAATGGAGCCTCAACTCTATGGTCAACTCATCTTCAACAAAGCAGGAAAGAATGTCTAATGGAAAAAAGACAGTCTCTTCAACAAATGGTGTTGGGAAAATTGGACAGCCACATGCAGAAGAATGAAAGCGGACCATTTCTTTACACCACACATAAAAATGGACTCAAAATGGATGAAAGACCTCAATGTGAGACAGGAATCCACCAAAATCCTTGAGGAGTACACAGGCAGCAACCTCTTCAACCTCAGCTGCAGCAACTTCTTCCTAGAAATATTGCCAAAGGCAAGGGAAGCAAGGGCAAAAATGACCTACTGGGACTCCAGCAAGATCAAAAGCTTTTGTACAGCAAAAGAAATAGTCAACAAAACCAAAAGACACCAACAGAATGGGAGAAGATATTTGCAAATGACATATCAGATAAAGAGCTAATATCCAAACTCCATAAAGAACTTATCAAACTCAATGCCCAAAGAACAAATAATCCAACCAAGAAATGGGCAGAAGATATGAACAGACATTTCTGCAAAGAAGACATCCAAAAGGCCAACAGATACATGAAACAGTGCTCAAAATCACTTGGCATCAGGGAAATCAAAGCTACAGTGAGATACCACCTCACACCAGTCAGAATGGCTAAAATTAACAAGTGAGGAAATGACAAATGTTGGCAAGGATGCGGAGAAAGGGGAACCCTCCTACATTGTTGGTGGGAATGCAAACTGGTGCAGCCAGTCTGGAAAACAGTAGGAAGGTTCCTCAGAAAGTTGAAAATACAGTTACCCTATGACCCAGTAATCACACTACTGGGTATTTACCCTAAAGATACAAATGTACTGATCCAAAGGGGCATGTGCACCATAATATTTAGAGAAGCAATATCCACAATAGCCAAACTATAGAAAGAACCTAGATGTCCATCAACAGATGAATGGATAAAGATGTGGTATGTATATACAATGGAATACTGTGCAGTCATCAAAATAATGAAATCCTGCCATTCACAACGACGTGGATGGAACTGGAGGATATTATGCTGAGCGAAATAACCAATCAGCGAAACACAATTATCATATGATCTCTCTGATATGAGGAATTTGAGAGGCAGGGTGGAGAGTCATGGGGAGTAGGGAGGGAAAAAATGAAACAATATGGGACCTGGGAGGGAGACAAACCATAAGAGACTCAATCTCAGGAAACAAACTGAGGGTTGCTGGGTGATGGACATCTGGGAGGGTATGTGCTACGGTGAGTACTGTGAATTGTGTAAGACTGATGACTCACAGACCTGTTCCCTTGAAGCAAATAATACATTGTATGTTAATTAAAAATTTAAAAAAATTTAAAAATCCAGAACCTTTTCTCTATTGCCTGGTGCATCAGGTAACAAAAGCTATGGAGTACCTATTCTTAGACTTTGATCTGCATCAGAATCATCTAGCTTCTTCCTCAGAAAAATCTCAATATTAGGGTTAACATTGGTTCTGGGCATCTGCATTTTAACAGCTGATCCTGATTCACATATAAATCTGAAAAACAGAGATATGAAGGTTACCCTGAATATTTCCTATTTGTTTTACAATGTTTAAGAGGTCCTAAAGAAAAAATAAAATCCTCCACTTTTACTAGCACATTTATTCTATCCTTTGGGACTATCATCTCATCTACTTTCTTTGTCCTTGAAATCAATAAATTCTTGCTTTATGCTCTTAAAAATCTTCCCCCTTAATAACTTACTCCACCCATTTTAATTAAAACCCAGATCTTAGGTCTTTGAGGACTGCTCATGTCTTATATTAAACTGAGCTGTCCCTGCAGTGACATCAACTATGGATCAAACACCTCTCAGTTATCCTCTGGGACCCTGCTGCTTACTTGCAGAGGCAATAGAATATATGGCATTCCTCAAGAAACTTTCAAAATAACTTGAGGGTTTAAAGCATCAAGAAGGAAAATAATCTATGGATTTGGAGCTTTTTCTATCTAATATACAATGTCTTAAATGGCATGTTTCCCCCAAGCAAGATCTTCATGAAGTTATAAAATTCACACATAGTAATATAAAGGAGTTCTTGGTCTGATACAACAATATAATGCCCGAAGGGTAAGTACTTTCAGAAATAAAAATCAGTGGTATGATACCTTGACTGTCTTTGTAGACTTAAAAGATGATTAACTTCAGGGTGGGGGGATGGGTGAGCCCAGTGGTGGGTATTGAGGGCACGTATTGCATGGAGCACTGGGTGTAGAGCATAAACAATGAATCTTGGAACACTGAAAAAAAAATGTAATAAAGAAAATTAAAAAATAGAAAAGAACTAATTTCAAAACCTTTAGACTTTCAAAGTCCAAACTCCCTTAAGCAGAAAACCAAGGCCCTCCACAGTATTTCCCTAATTTGATATTCCAGAAAATTGTTCCTATCATTCCAAGTACAATGTACTACAATCCAGCCAAACCAACTATTTACCATTCCCACAATATGTCCTCTAATCTCCGCCTCTCTGTCTCTCATTCCTTTGGAAAACCTTCACTTCCTATTAATATATTAAGTCTTTTCTAATACTGCAACTAAAAAATGTGGTGCATAAGGGATAATACAGAAGATAGTAGGGAAAGGAAAGTAAATGGGAAGTAGGGTAATTCAGGGAGAGAAATGAAACATGAAACATCAGAGACTTTGGACACAGAAACAAACTGAGGGACTTGGAGGTAGGGGGTAGGGGGATGGGAGAGCCTGGTGGTGGGTACTGAGGGCACCTATTGCATGGATCACTGAGTGTGGGGCATGGGCAATGAATCTTGGAACACTGAAAAAATAAAATAAATTTAAAGTAAAAAAAATGGGCATTATTTCTGCTGTTTTGCCTACCATATTAGAAGTTAATTAATAAATTTTATGGTATGTATTTTAAAAAAAGAAAAAGAAACTTTAATAGCTTTTTTTTATTTTAACTTTTGTGGTGTGAGTGATTTGGGATTTTACCATTGCTCTTATTGCAGTACTTCAGATTACTTATAAATCTCTTATTCAGAAAAATAGTTTTCATGTTTCACTCAGAAACATTGATGCC
>PITA01012651.1:48831-61185 GCA_004023965.1 Spilogale gracilis
AAAAAAAAAAAAGAAACATTGATGCCTGTTCTTTACCACATGAGGGGAAGAAATGGATGGAAAAAAGGAATGAAAAGTTAACTACACTTATTGTCAAAGTACATCCAGATGAGATCTATATTTTGCTATGAATTTGCTCACTGCGGTTGTTAATGTACAAATGCCAAGTATCAGTACCAACTATTTAAAATAGTACAGATGATTTCTTAAAGCCAATAACAGTGCATACCATATGTGTATTAACATGAATTTCAGATTGAAGTCCACATGATTTTGTAAAAAAAAAAAAAGGAAAACTGTAATCTGGTCTGAACATATTAAGAAGACTGTCTGCTTTCTGGTGATTCTCTGTGCTATAAATGGGAAAAGATCTGTGTTTTAAAACATCATTCCCTCCATAAGATCAGTGGATACTTTCTCCTCAGGTGGCTACCCAGTATCATTTAGTAACCTATTATTTTATTGAGATGAATCACTGAAGGAGAGCAATGGAATTATTGTGAAAATGTGATGCAATAATACGTGTAAAAGATAAATAATAGTGCCTGATACACAAAAGGCATTCTGTAAATTCCACTGCACGTCACACTAATGCTTCCTCATTGACTGCTCTAGAAAAGACTTGGGCTCTCCAACTATAAGGAATGTCTTGCCTGAGTTATTCCTGAGCAATAAGAACAGCAGACATTGACATTCTCCATGCCAATTTTATTGAGAAGTAGAGAAATATGCAATTAGTATATGCCAGAAAACCCAGGAATTATCTTTGATGTTACCTAAATGATCATTTGTAGCCAGTTACTTTGCAATAAAAATATAAATAAAAAGACCTCCTCAATATATTAATAATTTGGGCATTTTGTTATCTAATTTTCAAGTCTAGGAACTAGGGTTATAACAAGTGTTTTCTTGTTTTATTTTATTTATTTATTTGAGTGAGAGAGAGAGCATGTGCAGGGAGTAGAAGGGTAGAGGAAGTGCAAGAAGCAGACTCCCCAGTGAACAGGGAGCCCAATGAGGGCCTCGATCCCAGGACCCCAAGATCATGACCTGAGCTGAAGACACGCTTAACTGACTGAGCCACACAGATCCCGTGGGTTAAAATAATGTTAAATAATGCTTAAGTTCAGAAGGAAATCTAGTTCTCTGGCAGTTTCTACTTACAGCTTAGTGTTCACAAAAATACAATTTTGTGTTTTTTAGTGGTCACCAATAAATAATTTTGTACTTTTTAAAGAAACCAATATATCTAGTTCATTTGGAATAAGATTCAAATCGCCAAAGAATTCCATAATGTACACATAATTCCTATTTTAAGATATGGAAGCTGAGACCTTGAGAAGTTAATTTTCAAAGGGTACAAATCGTGTACTACCAATGATATGCTCCTTGTGCCCGTGTTATCCTACCATCAACTGAGGTGGAATTCATCCCAACCTTTGCCTCACAAGGGGAGCCACCCTAAACAAACCCATTCAGTACCACACTGCCTTGCTACCTTAAATGGTGAAGTTGTTAGAGGAAGTTGTTTTAAACTTTTATTTCAGTTGAAGAAAGAATTCCTAAATTGATCATGAGCAAAAAAGAATGTCCCGTTTGCTCAGAAGCATGGCCATAATAACTATGCCTGGTGTAACACCATTAAAATACTCCACTCTTATTTCCACTACCTCCTCTATTCTCCCCTGCAATATAAAACTCCTACACACAGAATTTGGAAATGAACTAGTTTCTCAGCCTTTCTTATTTTATTGAACAAATATTTATTGAGAATGTACAATATACACCATAGCAATATTTTTTTAGACAGGTATCCTGAAGCAAGGGAAATAAAAGCAAAAATAAACATTTGGGATTACATCAAAATAAAAAGCTTCTGCACAGCAAAGAAAACTACCAACAAAACTAAAAGACAACCTACTGAATGAGAGAAGGTATTTGCAAATGACATATTCAAGAAAGGATTAAAAACCAAAATATACAAAGAGCTGAATACCCAATTCAATACCCCAAAAAACAAAGAACCCAACTGAATCATGGGCAGAATATATGAATAGACATTTCTCCAGAGAAAACATACATATGGCCAACAGACATATGGAAAGATGCTCAACATCACTCATCATGAAGGAAATACAAATCAAAATCGTACCACTTCACATTAGTCAGAATGGCTACAATCAACAACGCAAGAAACAACAAAGTTTGTGGGGTGTAAAGAAAAAGGAACCCTCTTACACCACTGGTGGAAATACCAACTAGTGCAACTATTGTGGGAAACAGTATGGCGGTTTCCCAAGAAACTAAAAATAGGGGCGCCTGGGTGGCTCAGTTGGTTAAACGACTGCCTTCAGCTTGGGTCATGATCCCAGAGACCCAGGATCAAGCCCCACATCAGGCTCCCTGCTGGGCGGGAAGCCTGCTTCTCCCTCTCTCACTCCCCCTGTTTGTGTTCCCTCTCTGGCTGTGTTTCTCTCTGTCAAATAAATAAAATCTTTAAAAAAAAAAAAAAAGAAAGAAATTAAAAATAGAAGCATCCTATGACCCAGGAGTCACACTACTGTGTATTTACATGAAAAAAACCCACACTATTTCAAAGAGATACAGGCACCTTATGTTTATTGCAGCATTATTTACTATAGCCAAACTATGGAAGCAGTGCAAGTGTCCATCAATAGATTAATGGATAAAGAAGAAGTGGTAAACTACTCAGCCATAAAAAAAGAATGAAATCTTGTCATTTGCAACAACATGGATAGAGTTAGAGTACAATGCTGAGTGAAATAGTCAGAAAAAGACAAATATCATATGCTCTCACTCATATGTGGAATTTAAGAAACAAAACAAACAAGTAAAGGAAAAACAACAGAGAGAGAGACAAACCAAGAGACAGACTTGACTACAGAGAACAAACTTGTGGTTACCAGAGGGGAGATGGGTGGGGGAAGTAGGGGATTGTAATTAAAGAGTGCACTGACCATAATGAAAAATAAAATAAAATAAAATGAAAAAGAAAAGATTACAAAAAAATGACAGTGTACAATATACACAAGCCCTGTGATAGATGCTGGGCATCTATTTGAAAATAAAACTAACACAGTCCTTTTACTCTTGGAGGTTACATTCTACTAGAAGAGAGAGATAATAAGCAATTAAATGTTTATAAAATATCAAAATGTAAAATTTTCTATTAAAAATAGAGAGAGGTAATAGAGAATAATAAAAGTGGAAAAAAAACATTGCAGCCTCTTGGTATCCTTTCTCTCTCTCTGTTTTAGAGACCTCTAAATAGCTCCTTCCCCAATCTGTCAATTTATACCAGTACCTTTACCTCCAGCTCTGATACTTCTCCTCAAGCTGTTTCTCTCCCTCTCCTAAAAGCTCCCAAAATATGTTTTATATTAATCTGTCCAGTTAATTTTAATATAATTAAAGTTATTTTCAAGAAATTAAATACTATGGCATATTGGCAACAGTTCACAAAAGACAGGAATTTGATCTGTGAAACATCACGGTACAATCACCGAACCTCCAAGCTTGTAATGCTGTAAAAATTCACATGCACCATTCCATCTGGACAGAAAACTATCAGCCAAACAAGGCCAGATTTACACATTCTTTTTAGAACTGGTACTGAAAAAGTCATTTCAGACATTTAAACCCAGCATTACTTTTTAAAACTTGAAGTAGGAAGTGGGCAAGTATAATTAAAGTGCATTAATGACTTTCAGTATAGCTTTAACCTACATTAATCAGAAGTGTTCTCATTGTTTGAAGATGGACTTTATAGAAAAGGCTTTGCAAGGTTTTGCTTACCCATTCTGGCAGTTGGAAGCAGTGTAATTTATTTGTGAAGCATCCTTTATGCAAACTATATCCATTCCCCAAATGTTCCCTTGAATTAAATAAGGCAAGAGTGTAGACAGAATAAATTAAAGAAAATCATAGCATGCAAATATTATAGAAGGAATTAATTAAAACTCACATGGCGTTTGGCCAGCAAAAGAGGAGGAACTAATAAGTACATTCAAGTACAGGAAAAATAACTTTAGATGTATTTGGAGGAAATGGAAAGTTGAAAGTGATAGAGAAAAGCTGACACTAGCATTATTATAAAGGGGTCTATAGGCTATTTTACCAAAACAGGAATAAACGGAATTTCAAATCATATGTAGCTTAAATATTAGATAAGTCTACAGTTAGATATAGAAGAGGATTTTCTTCTAAGAAATTATCACAAATTTCATTCAATTAAGATGGAGTATATCTAATAGGAAGAATTGTAATAAAGTAGGGTTTTAGGTATCTATAATATATTCAATTTCACTTCAGAAGTGAATTAAGAATCACAATAATGAATTAAGAAAATTAAAAAAATAATTCACTGTACCTATATGAAGACTTCTACCTAAATGTTCCTGGGTAAAGTCAAAATGGTTATGCATTCTTCTAAAAAAAGTCACAATTTCTACTACTAGGATAATTAAGGAATTGGATCTGTGGGATTATTAGATCTTCTGGTTAACCAGGTTTGAGATGATCCTATGTGAAGCCTATGTCAAAATTTATTTTAAATGTGAGTACTAATTAAATTCATGATCTAGTGGAGTAGATGTTCAAGTAAATACCCGATTATAGTACAATGTGAAAGAGGTAGAAGAGAGTGTTGCAAGTTGTTGGAAAGCAGAAGAGAGATTCCTAATTTAGGTTGGGAGGATTCAAGGAAGATTACACAACCTGTATGATACTTGCAATGGGTCTTAAAAGATGATCAAGAATATAAAGTTGAAAAGGACATTTAAGACCTAAGAGAAAGCAGGTCCAGAGACACAGAGGTGCGAAGGTCTCTGTCCGAATGCTTCCAGTATTTGGCAATGTTTGAGCATGAGGAGAAATGAGGAAGGAGCAAAATGAAACTGGAAGGTATGTAGTGAGCAGATATGGAGTGGCCTTCCTTCAGGGAGACAGACAGGTTCTATGGGCCAATCAAGAGCCTGGAATGGAGCAGGCTGGGTGGGGTCTGTGGTAAACTAGTTAGCATGGATTCTTTCTCAAAGGAGGCGTCCCCTAACTAGTTCCAGCCATATACTGCTTTGTGTGAATGTAATATTTTGTATAAAATATTGCTGTGTTTTAATGAGGAAGTTATTTTGAACTTACAGAAATGAGAGTATAGGCCAAAAGAAATATTTCCATGGGAAAATTCCAGCTGAGTGGGCTTCCACTTTCTGACCTCTGCTATAATTTATATAAGAATAACACATAAATTGAATTAATCTAAGCCACATGGTATATGACCTTCTAAATCTAAAAACTGGACTTCTAATTCTATATAAATGTTGTCAATACATGAGTCTAATAGTTTCTTTTCTCTTAAAGAAAATGTTCGGGTTACATGAGAGTTACAATTAATCTATATAGCTGTATTTTAAAAAATTGTAACCCTTAGGACAAGGCTACCCACATGTATATATCTTGCAGACTATAGTACAATGTGATCACAAAGTAATGTGATTAAAAACTAATCAGAATCTCATAAATTGTTAAAAAGTTAGATTCCTGGCACTAACTCAAACCAATGATAGCAGAATCCTAGGACTCAGGAATCTGCCTTTCAGCAAGCTCTCCAGATTTTTCTAATACAATGACCTCATAACAACACGTGTACAATCTCTACCTAAAGAACACTCAGTGCAAGTGAAAAGATCCATTTTTTCCCACTGCATGTACTGAACATGACCTGAAGCAGATATTAATCAAAGTCTACAAAACTAAGATCATCAGACTTTAAAATTAGAACTTACTTGAAGATGGAGGACCTAATTCTGTCTCATTGAGTCTCCTATAGAATGGAAGTCACTTACTGATAGAAAACCAGTAAGTAACAGAGAGTCAACCACTTCAGCATGTCAAGCATCAATACCTAGCTCTGGCTTACAAGCTACCTGTCTTAACCTCTAGGCAATGTGCTCCTAATTACAAAAACAAATAAAAACCTAACACATTGCACTTCTCAACATTCTGTGCAATTTTAGAAAGATTTTATTTATTTAATTCAGAAAGAGTGCACAAGCTGGGAGGATGAAAATAGGGGAGGAGGTCGGGGGGAAAGAATCTCAAGCAGATTCCACCCTGAGCTCAGAGCCTGATGTGAGGCTCAGTTTCATGATCCTGAGATCATGACCTTAGCTGAAGCAAGAGTCAGTGGCTCAAGCATCTGAGCCACCCAGGCACCCCAATCATTCTATGCTCTTACAGAACTCTTTCACAAGTTAATGCCCTCATAAAACCTGAGTCCACTGCCTAAGAAGGCCCTTTCCCCTATTTCATTCTTCAAACACCCATCTAGCCTTTAAGACTTGACCCAAATGATACTCCTCACCAGTAAAGTTGTCAGGTGATTCATTCTCTTATCTCTGGTTCCTATCACAGCAATTTGTTCAGATGGTTATAACAACACATTTTATCACAAGTACATTTATTTTGCTAGCTCTTTTATTAGACCTTGGGCTTTTGAGAACATTCAGCCTAAATAGTAAATTTTTAAAAAGTTTTTAAATTTAAATTCTAGTTAGGTAACATACAGTATAATTTAGATTCAAGTGCACAATATAGTGATTCAATACCTGTATACAACACCCAGTGCTCATCACAACAAGTGCCCTCCTTAATCCCCATCACCTATTTCACCCATCGCCCCACTCACTTTTCCTCTGGAGTTAGTCTATTTCTTGGTTCGCCTCTCTCTTTTTTCCCTTTGCTTATTTGTTTTGCTTCTTAAATTCCACATATGAGTGAAATAATACGGTATTTGTCTTTCTCTGAATGATTTATTTCACTTAGCATTACACTCTCTAGCTCCACCCATGTCGTAAATGGCAGTATCTCGTTCTTTTTATGGCTGAGTAATATTCCACTAAATAGTAAGTGTACTATTCATAGACATCAGGTAAATGGACTCAACTTTCAATGTATTTGTGAAAATACTGCCAGTGTAGGAAGCACTAGACCTATTAAACCATAGATGATCAACCTAGACTAGCCACAGTTGAGTTAATAGTTTGAAATCTTTTAGTTAAATGGAGGTCTATTAAGAAATTCTAAATCAATTCAATTACTTGATATTAAATTTTGTATTCCATTGTCTTAATTGGTGAAATCTATTCCACTGCAACATCTAGGTTATTTTCCATGCAGTTTTCTTTACCAGAAAGTTGTACTATAAATAACAGGATATCTATGAAAACTCATCTAATAAATCAGAGAAAGACAGTAGGCAATACCATAAACAGCGTGAATCTTGGAGTCAAATAAATATACATTCAAACCATAAATATACCATTGTGTGACTTTGAGTAAGTTACTTTATTATCCTGAGCCTCCAATAAATACTTCACCTGCCAAATGCAAATTGTTTCACAGGGGCAAAGAGCTAATTAGATAATTAAATGTATGAGAAAGTACCCAGCTTATTGGCTAACTCATAATAATCACTCACAATTTGTTACTGTTGTTGTTTTAACTGTTACACTAGGAACAAGTACTTCCCATTATGAAGCCTGGAAGAGGTGAGGCATGAAAACAGGAGGTTAGCTAAAGGAGCCCAGCTTTACATAGAGAATCTTAGCAGAAGAATTAAGTGGCATGCTAGGATGTGTAGTATCAAAACGTTTCTCATAAACGAGAACCATTTATAAGGAGATCTTGGCTCATCCACACATTTTCAAGTTGGTAGATCGGCTTTCAAGATAAAAAAAAAAAGTCTGTTTCTGAGGAGATCTGGATGTTTAAAGTCACACACTAATCAATGGATGCTCGTGATTAGAACATGGTGACTTTGAAAGAGCACAGACTGGAGAAAAGGAGAAACAGTGGGCCTTGGCAGAGCCTCAGAGCCTTTTTCAGATCCTATTACAGAATCTGGAGGCCAGCCCATGATTTCTCCCCCCTTTAAAAAAAAAACAAACAAGAAGAATGACAAGAAAAACCCACAAAATCCCAGCTTTATTGAGACAAAAATTGATATACAAGAAACCGCACATATTTAAAGTATACAACTTGATGAGTTTTGGCATACATATATACCTGTGGAACTATATCTGTCACCTCCAAAAGTTACATTCCTTTCAGTCCCAGAAATTTAAATTTTTAAATGTGCCAAGAGTTAACTGGTCCCTTAGGGACTGGTTCATAACAACTAAATTCTCAAGAGATAGATGACAAAGCAGATACTACTAGCAGATTTGTTAATTTACTACAGAAGACTAATACTTCCAGCAAACTCAAAGTGCACTTTCCCCAGTATTAAGAACAACATACCTAGTAGATATTTAGTAGTTTGGAAATGGATGGGTCATCAGAAGGTTGTTCAGGAACAAAAAATCAGAGCAAAGGAATCAGATGTTTTTGAGGAATATTTCAACAAAGATATAAAAAAACCTAATAGTCTCTCTTTGTCCCCCAATCCTCTTCACTTTTCTATGGTCAGACCCTGTGTCTTTTAGGTTATAGTGTTTCTATTTTTGATAAAATTTCTCCTCTTCTAGACTCAAGCAGCTAAGGCTCCTCTTTGGTCTCTAGAGATGTGTATACTGGAGATGATTCAGTGACAACTTTCTCTTGTTACAGCTTTGCCACTTTAGTAAGGCTTGGACATTGTCCATAATTCAGTCATTTATCTTTGCACTTGTTTATAAACTCAATGCTTTTGTCTGCATATGATTAAACTCTTGGATCTTGTGTGTTGAGTCCTATGAGATACGCTCACAGAGGATGATTTTATCTACCTACAGGCACTGAAGTCACCATGCCATGGCTCCTACAGAAATGTCAACACCAATACCTATTGGTCTACTAAGACACTAAAACATTTTCACTTTATACTGCAAAAGGACTAGCAAATTTGACTCTGTAATATGACTTCATAGTGAATGCTGCAGTCATTTCTCAAGGATATGTGATGTTATGGGTAGTCTTTGCTTCACCTTTGGTAGATGATTTACAGAAATATTTAAATGTGTTTTCAGCAAGTTAAACATGTCAGTGCATGTCAAACACTTACGTTATAATGAGAATCTATGACCCTACCATAAACATGATGTCAATATCAAAAGACTTCTTGCTATAATTAACATCCTCTATGAATTGAGTCTCTTTGAAGTGACTTTTTATCAAGCTCTTAAACAAGTTAACTACTGCACATATTTCCTAATTGAAATATTCCTGCTATGAATTTTTATGGAAATAAGAAATTAAAAGGCTAGTAATTATTTGATCTTTTTCACAGTGGGAAGGATTTTGTTTCTAGTAAGAGTTGAATAAAAAAGTCTCTTTGTCTCTTTTAACAGATAATCACAGAATCTAATTTTTGTATCAACATGGTAAGCAAAAATATTATTTTTGAATACTAAATAAAGTTCAGAAAAGACAGTTGCATCATAAGTCTGGATATTTGGTACATAGTAGGAACTCAAATAATGCTGAGAGCTAAAAACTCTGTGATCATAAGCAAAGTTTTGATTATAAAATAATTTTCATGGATTTTGACTTGGGATTTCTTTTTGGACATTCACCCTTCAATGTCAAATTAAATGGTTACTAAGCACTGGTTACACAGGGAAACAGCCTGCATTAGCCAGAAGCACTATGGTAGGCATCGTGGTGAATTAATAAGAAGTGAGAATTGCAGAGCATTTAAACTTATTCCAGGATATACAATCTTCTAGGCTTGTTTATTTACAAATTTGAAATTTTAATCTGATTTTATTTGATTTTGTAGACCACACTTCAATTATGTTTGTTGATTTCTAAATTATTTATTCATGAAAATAATAAAATCTATAATAATATCTGAACTTGTCATCTCCTTTGACTTGCCAAAAAATAATTTGTCAAATAAATTGTTGATATTTTAAACAGTATTTAATAGGGCCTCCAATTCCAAAACTATTGGATTAACTGTTTTTAGTCGTTTGGTCATATAGTCAATGAATGTGTATTTATGTTGTACTCAATGCTGGAAACACTATAAGCACAACAAAGGAGCTACCATTTTGATTCTGTGTGATTCCTTAAAGGCTTGGACTAGATCTTATATTAGTATGTGGACCTCCATTTTTGGCTGGGTCCTACGATAAGGTCTCCTATTATTATTTTTAGGAATACAATTTGCCTAGCAGTTCTTCACTCAGCTCTTTCAATGTGTTATCTTACAACGGTGGATGTCACATGGACTACATTGACAGAGTACCCAAAAAATACAGAGATCTCTGCAGAAGCATAATTGATCTGGCATACAAATTAGGAAGATTTTTTTTCTGGAGAAATCTGACTCTATTGCATGAATGAATTATATAATCATAATCAGGAACACATAGTTTTATATATTAAAAAGTTATTGGATAAAGCAAAATTGAGAGCTTCAAAAATAAACTTAAGCTAGTGAAAGAAGAGCTAAGTATTTAAGTAATGTTATTTGAGAATGCTGATGAATTGTAGAATTAATGAGCATATTAAAGTTAATAGAGGACATATAAGAGTTGTCCTTTATTTGGGAAGAGGACACTAATCATGATGATAATCACACTCAGCAGATATGAGGTGTTCTCCAGGTGTTCTGGCCACCCTTACTTCCTTGACTCGACAATTTGGCCAGCAGAATGGTCAAAGAGGTTTTAAAAAAGAGACAATAGCAAGAGTACAATTTCCCACAAGCTGGTACGACATCCCCATCAACCACACGCAGAGTTTCTGATACTTGTCCTGGATTTTGATGCTGGTCAAAAGTGGATATTCAGGTTGTTTTTAATGCTGCTATAAAACACATATATGTATTAGGGTTGTTGAGTGAGCTCAACTATACGGGGTGACTCTTCTGAGGACAGAGATCATGCCTTATCCAGTTCAAAGTTCTGTTTGCGGAAAGCTGAGCCTTCACCTGGAAAGTACTCTTCAAAAGTTTGTTAGATGTATGAATGAACAAAACATTTTTCTAACTACACATAAAGTAAATAAAGCATCCTGTAAGACAACTCTAATTCAGCACCAAAGTCCACTTACAGTACAACCATGGTTGATTCAGGCACTCACTAAAGCAAAGTTACTAACATCTTGTTTTTGAGCATTCTTCCTCGTGTTCAGTTTGGCTGCTCTAGGCAACATTATTCCCTAATGGGCTTCATCTTGGACAGCAAACAAATACGGAACGGCATGACAAGTAACGCAAACGGCCTTAGAATATCTGTTAGAGGAACTTAGCTATTCACAACTTAATGAGGCACTGTGTTGTCATTTTTTTGTTTGAAACATGAAATATGACTGCCCAGAGCAATCTATACTTTCAATGCCATTCCGATCAAAATTCCACCAATATTCTTCAAAACGTTGGAACAAACAATCCTAAAATTTATATGGAAACAAAAAAGACCCCGAATCGCTAAGGAATTGGTGAAGAAGAAAAGCAAAACTGAGGGCATCTCATTACCTGACTTCAGGCTTTATTACAAAGCTGTGATTACCAAGACAGCGTAGTACTGGCACAAAAACAGAGAAATAGACCAATGGAACAGAGTAGAGAGTCTAGATATGGACCCACAAATCTATGGTCAAATCATCTTTGACAAAGCAGGAAAAAATATCCAGTGGAAAAAAGACAGTCTGTTCAATAAATGGTGCTGGGAAAATTGGACAGCTACATATAGAAGAATGAAACTAGACCATTCTCTTACATCACACACAAAGGCAAACTCAAAATGGATGAAAGACCTCAATGTGAGGCAGGAATACATCAAAATCCTGGAAGAGGGGGTGCCTGGGTGGCTCAGTTGGTTAAGCAACTGCTTTCGGCTCAGGTCATGATCCTGGAGACCCGGAATCGAGTCCCACATCAGGCTCCCTGCTCGGCGGGAAGCCTGCTTCTCCCTCTCTCAGTCCCTCTGCTTGTGTTCCCTCTCTAGCTGTGTTTCACTCTGTCAAATAAATAAATAAAATCTTAAAAAAAAAAAAAATCCTGGAAGAGAACATAGGCAGTAACCTCTTTGACATCGGCCACAGCAACTTCTTTCAAGACACGTCTCCAAAGGCAAAGGAGACAAAAGCGAAAATGAACTTCTGGGACTTCATCAAAATTCCTTCTGCACAGCAAAGGAAACAGTCAACAAAACAAAGAGGCAACCCACAGAATGGGAGAAGATATTTGCAAATGACACTATAGACAAAGGGCTGGTATCCAAGATCTATAAAGAACTACTCAAACTCAACACCCAAAAAGAAGATGAACACATCAAAAAATGGGCAAGAGACATGAAGAGGCACTTCTCTGTAGAAGATATACAAACGGCTAACAGACACATGAAA
>PITA01012652.1:0-60980 GCA_004023965.1 Spilogale gracilis
GTTCCCTCTCTAGCTATGTTTCTCTCTGTCAAATAAAAAAATAAAATCTTTAAAAAAAAAAGTTTTGGTGCTTTTGGAGTTGTGACAGTTCTGTGGCTTGTTTTTTTTTTAAAAGCAAAACCAAAGAGTGTCTTTTTGTTTTTTCTCAAGCACAGGTGTTGGATCCTAAGTTTAAAAAAAAAAAAAAAAAAAAAGGAAATATATTTACCAGTATTATTTATGTAATATTGTGATTTGGGTAGTAATGTATGGAAAGAATAACCTATAAAATGATGAGAAAAGAGACCTTTTTTTAGCCAAATAAAATGATAGGGGAAGGTATTTGGGACTCTTACTGTGGGTAATTTTCTTATATTAACTGAATATTCTATAGCAATGTGGTCAGTAGGACTTTTTATGATGATGGAATTCTTTATATTTGATTACATGGTAGACAATAGCCACATGTTGCTTTTTAGCACTTGAAACGTCACTAATGTGATTGAGAACCAGGATTTTAAATTTAATTGTTTTAATGAACTATTAATATACAATGAATAGCTACATGTGGCTGCGAAGGGAAAAACAGTTATCCTTATAAAGCGGGCTCCTTTCTTGGAAAACATCCAATACGAATCTGAATTATGCAGGGTTGTTTTTTTTTTTTAAGTTTATTTTTATTTATTTATTTAAGTAATCCCTACACCCAACATGGGGCTTGAACTCATGACCCCAAGATCAAGAGTCACATGCTCTTCCAATGAAGCCAGCCATGTGCCCCCCAGAATCAGTTTCTATGGTGCTGCTGACCAAACTTACCCCATGAACTGAATTAAAAATTATGGAAGAGACTAGAGAACAAAATTCCGCATTTGAGCTACTATATGCAGCAGACCATCCCATTAAGCATCCTTTTTTTCACTTGACAGCATTACTGTGAACCCAGAACACAAACCTTTGGACCCACACCACTGCCAGAGAACGACTGCACCGAACAACAGAAGACATTACCCTTGACTCATTCTCACCCTGGCTACAGAAAGCATGGTTATCTCCTACTGAGCAGAGGTGGCATTATTTACTGAGGGTAGTTAATCCTATTATTGGAAAATTTCAACAGAAAGGTTTATGGATTTCCCATTTTCAGAGGAAATTAAAGAAAAAACGGAAACATCTTAAGCACTCAGTGTATGGGTGTGTGTGTGTGATGCGCATGGGCATTTGAGAATTTTGCTTCTCAGAATCACTATTATAAAGTACAGCAAACACTGTGGAAAAAGCCCTTGGAAAAGCAAGAGTTCCAGTTAACCTCTAATTTGTTAGATGGCCCTGTGGAGCATTCTGGGCTGCTCCAGAGACCAGAAGCCTCAGTGTAACCCAAGACCCTTGGGTGTGCGGCACACATACGCCCCCTTTCTCTAAAATCCCACAAACAAAACTTAAAAACAAAATCTGCCAAAATGAATGTATGCATAAATGGGCTAGCTGGCAAGCCAGATGATAACTGCATTGTAAATAAAAAGTATGACAGAGCAAGGATTAGAAGCGGCGTGGGCTCTGAAATCAGTCTGGGTTCAAATGCCTGGCCTCCCACCAGCCAGCAGGTCAGGTAAAGCTTCTGAAGTTTGCTCATATATAGAATGGAGATAACAATCTTACCCACCTGATAGGTGGTGGCGATAGCTGTGATAGAAGCTTGCAATTACATCAGCATGTGTGCAGCGGCTGTTGGAAGCACTTTTCTTTTTTTTTTTTTTTTTTTTTTTTTTTTTTTTTTTTTTTTTTCCATTTTTTTGGAAGCACTTTTCATATAGGAGCTAATTACTCTTCCCAATGGTCCACTGGACAGCACTATTATCCCCTTCTCCTCCCATGTTAGAGATGGGGAGATGAAGTCACACATGATCTGGTAACCTGCCAATAGCCGCAGAGCTGGTAAGTGCAGGAGGGAGTATTTGAACTCAGGGAGTCTAACTCCAGAGGCCATGTGTTAACCATTGTGCTGAGTTGCTTGGCACAGTCAATGGCGTAAGTAATTGATGCTATTAGTTTTTACTGCTATTGCAGTTATGCTGTACGGTCATGAAAAATTGAGGAGAAACCTTTGCTGATGTCCCTTATGCCATTACTTGTCGCTTCCTAGGGGACGGAGGGCTCTGCTAATATTTTTGTGGCCTAGAAAGTCTGTGGTTTGGGTTTCCGACGCAGGGCAAAGTGATAAAGAATGCAAGAACCCTTCCTAATGAATGTTCTGGTCTCCATCGTTTAGGTGAAGAATTTCTCAAAATCTAATTTCTCCCTTCCTCTTTTGCACATCAGTTTATGAAATGCAAATGCCGGTAATTAGTCTGTTGGGGGGGGTTCTCCTTGAAATGCTTATCTCCCTGCCAGAGCTTCACAGGCTGGAAGGGGTCCTTTCTCAGGGGCTTCTGAGTCCTCTGTCTCAGAGTTACTAACAAGCCACCCTTATTTTTATGGACCATCTTCCTTCTGAACTCAGGCCCTTTACTTCCCCAACATGACTTACATATAATGTAGAAAGTCCTTTCCTCAAAATCTTGAAACTTGTCCCACCTCAGTGCCTTTGCACATGCTAAAACACCCTCTGGCAGCTCTTGGCACAGTGAGCTCCCCTTCTTACCCTTCAGGCACCATCTCCAAAATCTTTTTCTTGAAGAGACCTGCTCTGTCCATCCAATCTCAACCCCTCCCTCACCACCCTTTCATTACTTTCACTTTATTTATTCATAGCACTTACTTTTTTATTTATTTTCTAATAATATAGGTATATGTCCTAAAAATAAGCTTCATGAATTAGGGTCTTTTTAAATTTGTTCATCACTGCACTTCCTGTATTAGCACACTGATGTTCAATAAACATTGATTCAACGAATACATAAATGTGGCCCTCTTTGCATTAGCTGTATCCCTCAGATCTGTCTTCTTACCTTCCTAGAATTGTGTTTTATGGCCTGCCCTAACTTATTAACTTCCCATTTCACGTTCTTCCTCATGGCCCCTCATGCGTTGATTTAGTCATTTGGCAAGCATTTATTGAATACCCACAAACTGCCAGAAACTGGGGCACAAAGATGAATAAAACACATTCTTGTCCTTGTGGAAGTTCTATTCTACTGGGTGAGGTAGATGATTTCAACAGAAGGTTCTGATTACCATTCATATTGAAGAGTGCAGAGGACTCTTAGCCAAATCTGTGCAGTGGGTGGAGTGTACAGAATACACTTTTTGCAAGACATGAAAGTGAAGCCAATTGTTGCAAGACAAATGGGAGTCCATTAAAGAAATTTGGGACAGCTATTCCAGATAGAAGGAACAGGATGACCAGGGGTATGGAAATCATGATGATGATGGAGAAATTCCAAGTGGCTCAGTGTTAGATGGTTAAGTCTATGAAGGGATGGCATGGACCTGACCATTGGCGGTCATGAATCATGTAGTACAAAGCTTGAACTTGATCCTTGAAGCAATGGGGAGCTACTGAAGGTTTTATTCCAAAGAGTAAATCTTCACGGAAGGTAAGAAGTTCTTTGGGTTTTTAAGAAGCAACCTTAAGGCCTTCTTTCCTTGAGCTCCTAAACAGCAGCAATTTAAGTCAAAAGAAGGAGCAATGAAGTCCAAGAAGGAGTTACATAAGAAGACAAATGCTGTGTTAAAAAGACATTAAAATTTGTTCTACAGCAGGCGTACAGCAGACAGAGTCTAGGCATGAGCATAATTGCGACTCTTTTTTTATACTGGCATCATTTGCTTAAACTAAAAGATGATTTCACTCTGATTGGAAACCATTTCTGATTCAACTTAAATGACCTGCATAAATATTTTATAACCACTCAGGATCAGCATATTTTGAGAATAAGCTAGACTACTTAATAAACTTGTATGCTTCGGTGTTGCAGAGAAAAAAAAAAATTAAGATTTGAATAAATGAAGGGAATGTTGGAATCAAAAAGATGTGTGATGGAAATTCTTTGAATAAACAAACCATTGCTATGGCAACACTAGTTCCCATTCATTTAGTAGTTAGGAATCACCTACCAATTAAATAAATCCTGGCATATTTCTACGTTTAAATCATCATTTTTCTCAAAACTATAAGCCTGCTTATACTTACAATTTCACCAATAGCCAAATTTTTTTATTTATTCTAAGAGGAAAAATAAAAGTAAGATGAGGGTGGGAAACAATCTGGGGAAACAAATTATGTACAGAGTGAATCTGTATTATCCAACCTAAAAGTTTTCCTCTAAGGAAAACCAAAATTTGAGGTACTGATTTTTCTGCAGGGAACGTCCACAGTAATCGTGTTTTGACTCCATACATTTTTATTTTTCAGTTTTATTTTCCAGTGTGTTCTTTCTTGTACAGTGTGCCTGTAAACTGTGTCCCATGGCTGGGTTGGATTTTCTCATGGAGAGTGATCAAGTTGTTGGCTTCTACGTAACACCCACCACCCAGCACTCTGCATGTAGGAGATGCTCAAAAAACACTGAATAATGAATGAATCAGTCAATAAATTCTCATTTCACTTTTCTCCTGTCTTTTGTATAAAAAAGATACTACCGTTTAGGCAAATTTAAAAGGTTTCCTGCAAGTTACTTATAACAAAACTCTCTTTTGGGACTGCAAAATGCGTGCATGTAGTTTTTGTTGTTTTTTTTTTTTTTGTAAGATTTTATTTATTTATTGACAGAGTGAAACACAGCTAGAGAGGGAACACAAGCAGAGGGACTGAGAGCGGGAGAAGCAGGCTTCCCACTGAGCAGGGAGCCCGATGTGGGGCTCGATCCTGGGTCTCCAGGATCATGACCTCAGCCGAAAGCAGTCGCCCAACCAACTGAGCCACCCAGGCGCCCCGTATGTAGTTTTTTAAACACCATCATGAAGAATATAAGCAAAACTTCACATTTAACATTCATTTATCCTATAAATCCTGGGTATCTACTGTGTTTCTGGGACTCTTCTTAGGACTGTGAATACACGGGAGGTAGACAATATACAGGTAAGTGTTAAATACATTGAACAGTCCTCATTTAGATAAGTGAAAAAATGACATAAACAGAGATATCAAATTTCCACTCATTTTTTAAAGTTCAGTTCAAGCGTTAGCCATGGGAAACTCCCCGCAATGTCCTTGATATATGTCTGTTACGTTTCCCTATTCTTCCATTAAACATTCCACTCAGCTTTTCCCAATATTTTTCCATTGCATTTCAATCACTTTGTATTCTATTAACAGGCTGACTTGGCAGTATTTACACCAGAACAGAAAGAAAAATCTCACGGATAGTAGATATTCCTTAAGAATTTGCTGAATGACTACTTGCCCCAGCTCTTAAATAACACCATCTCCCAGGTACCGATGGAGACTCCACCGCCATGAGTCTTTCTTAGATCTCAGAAGATATTTTAGCATTCACCTCCCGAGCCACTGCTGGTGTCGTCCTGTAGAAATGCTCACCCAAGTTGGCTGCTTGTCATTTCTGAGCATGCTGCTGCAATGATCTGTCTCTGGACAGCCCGCGTGGGTCATGTATTTCTAACTGCCCATGTTCTCTGTGACAAGAACTGCAGCCCTTCACACCATTGCTGACAACACTTTACCCTCATGCTTTGAGGGGCCATGTCTTTCTTAATAAAAGGTTAAAGTGCCAAATAACGGGGGTAGTTGCTGAGGGTTAATCCAGAACTCTGGCTTTTGTAACTAAGGATTCATCTATCCAGTGTTCGCTACATAGCCTGGTGGTGAAGTGCTCCAACTCTGGAGACAGACTTCCTGGCTTCCAATCTACGCTCTGTCACCTACCCTCCCAGTAAGTTCGCTTGGGAAATGCTCTTCCTTGACATCCTGGCAAGAAAAAAGATTATACCTTTATAAACCCAATCTAAATTCTTTCTATCTTTATATAGCAACTTGTTTCTTCCATGGCAAATATTCAGGTGTTAGTATGTTGTGTAAAGCAGCAAGATCATGTTCGGGTTGGGGGCACAAATTCTGGAGTCAAATACGCCTATATTCAAGTGTGGGCTTTGCCATTTTCTGCACATGTGACCTTGGGGAAAGTTGTTAAACCTGTCTCAGACTCTAATATGTTTATGTATAAATGGGAATAATGCTATCAACTTCTAGGGTTGTCATGAGGGTGGAATGAGATTATGTATATACAGGGCTCAACACGATGGGAAATGGGAGCTTAATAAATGTTAGCCACCACCATTGTCACCGCTGTCATCACCGCTGTTGGGAATAACTCTCCAAGGTGTTTCTGTGATTCTTGTGACCACGTTTGTTCTTGATTACCCTTTTGAGGGTGTCTATATTTTGGAAGAGAGCGAGAATGTTTCACAGCATGGTGGAGGGAAGATTTGTTTCCTGACAAGACTAACGAAGATACCTAGCTCGCTCCAGGTCAGAGACTGGGGAAGTGTGCTGGCAACACCGTATAAAATTGGCGTTTCTGAAGCCTGGGGATCCTCGGCTGTAATACAGGCCCACTGAAGTATTGACCAGGGCTCCTCCATGTCACCCCCACCGGACTTGGAAAACATGGCGAACCAGTATAAATAGGAACCATATGTCCCCTGCCGTGCCGTGAGTAAGAAAGTCTTCAGCCTTGTACACAAGAATTTTGTGTCATCTGGCAGCATCTATGAATCTCCGGCAAGTTAACTTGTCCACTTTCAAATAGAGTAAAACCTCAGCCCCTTCACAGTTCTTGACAATCATCATCATCATCAGTCTTTTAAGCGAAAAAAAAATGTTGAAAAATAATATTAAGGTCATTATCCTAAGTGAAGCTCCTTATATGATTCAGAGGGACCACCCCCTCTGAAGGCACTACTCACTTTAATATATGGATTATGATTCATTTATGATAGTCAGAATCATGTAACAAGTGAAAATCAAATGAACTGGGAAGATATTTATATATTTATTTTGAGAGAGAGAGAAAGCGTGCATGCAGGGGGTGGGGGGGGCGCAGGGAGAGAGAAGGGCGAGGGAGAGAATCTTGATCAGGCTCTACACCCAGCACAGAGCCGTGACCTCAGCCGTGATCAAGAGTCAGTCACTTCAACAACTGAGCCTCCCCTGCACCCCTTACTTCCCTTACTGGGAAGATATTTTAAATGACAGTTAACTTCGAGTGTGTTACTGGACATGAGTTAACCTGACTGATTATATAGAATTACATCTAAGTTACAAATTGCAGTTTTGTGCTTTCCTCATGAATATAAATGGGTCCAATTTTTTCTGCTTGTTTTGAAGGCATGGCACTCAACGCCGAGCCATCGTGCAATTTCACATCTATCCTGCACTGCCATGATCTTGCTGAATGTGTTTCTTAATATCCTTTTTATCTATGTCATTTTAGTTAAATGATTTGGAATAAATCCAACAACAACAAAAAGATTAAAAAATCACTCTCAGAAAACTCATTTACAAAACATTCCTCCTTGATGTCTCAGCAATAAAACAATGTTAGACCTAGAGCACCAATTTAATTTCCCTTCTTTCTACTTTTATGCAAGGCCCTCCTTTTTCCCATCAGGGGCACACATAGTCTAGCTGCACTTGTTATGGTGGTAGGCTGGGGTACAGGATAAGGATGGAATCGAAGGAGTTCCATGGATCTTGGTTCATATCTTCGATCCATCTCTGTTACTAGCCCTGGACTGTGAACCTGGAGGATCTCATCCATAAAAGAGGCACCATAACACATATCACAAAGATGACTTAGATGTTTAACTGAGAACATGAACACTACTTAAGTGTGTGCCTAGAAAATAAAAAAAAAAAGAATAAATGATCTACTTAATACACACCCTTGATGCAAGAAGTTTTTGGCAGAGGTACGGCTGAAGTAAAGATAATCCCTGCCAACAGCTGCTTTTTGGCTTTATGACTTTTGCTTACTCTGAAAAATTAAAGAAGAATTAAATACATAGAATTTATATTTCTTTGCCATGGGGATGAGGTTAAAGATATTGTCTTCTATATTGTCCAGCGAGGTCTCAGTGAAGGCCTGAGTACAACATTTCTTTCATGCCTAAATTCCCAGATAATCTTGTCTTGCCCAAGGAATTTCTATTCACACCGTCAGTGGTGTAACTGTCCTGCTTTGCTATGGACAGCTAACTGAAGCTCTAAATGAAATCTGGGGCTCAATGCTTAAAATCTGGGAGTTCCAACTTCATCATATTAATCACGATACCGCTAGCCACCATTTAGTGCCAATAATGTGCAAGGGGGTTTTCATAAATCATATTTACTCTTCACATTGTTCCTATAAAGGGGATGCCATTACCCCACTTTAGAGATAAGAAAGCAGGCTCAGTCAAATGAAGAAATGTGTTCAGGGTTACAAGGGAAGTGAAGCTAAGATTTGCATTTGGGTGGTTTTGACCTCAAAATTTATGTTCTTTCCACAATATCATACTACCAGTTTTGATCATCTAGAATGCCTACAGTGTCCTGCGTCCTGATTGTTCCCTCTTTATCATTACATTTTGTCAGACACAATCCTGTAGGCATCACTCTTCCATCACACTTTGTGTTAACACATGCTTTCCCATCCAGTGAGGCTTTCCTAAAGACAAAAATACAAATTGGAAAATTTATCCTCCAAAGCTGAGCTAAACAGCAGAAGTCTATTCTGTGTAAGCAAATAACATCTATCAGTAGAAATTAAACATGATTCAACTACAGGACACATTCACTCTGATTATAACCTATTCTGATGCATGGTGGGCAGTGGCCAATGGTGCCAAATTAAGGAGCATGTGCACATATGCAAACCTAGACACCTGTAAAACACACAACCGTGGGCTTCTTGAGATAAAGTCAGTTTGCCTGCCACGCTCTGCACATGTTCTCTGACTGGAAAGCTTTACTTGTCTTGACCTTCTTCACCTAATTCACATCTATTCAGTCTTCATATCCCTGAACACTTTTATAACCATTGAGTGGTTTCCTACTCCCCTCACTCTAAGACTCGGTCAAACTTCCCTAATCTCCCTAAGAGATACCGAGCACCTTCCCCTTGAAAGTGGTGGTCAGAATTGTCACTTGGGATGCCTGGGTGGCTCAGCTGATTAAGCTTAACTGCCTTTGCCTCAAGTCATGATTTCAGAGTCCCAGGATCGAGTCCCACATCAGGCTCCCAGCTCCGTGGGGAGTCTTCTTCTCCCTGACCTTCTCCATCTCATGATCTCTCCCTCTATCTCTCTCTCTCTCAAATAAATAAAATATTAAAAAAAAAAAGAATTGTCACTTGACATTTATTTGTGTAATTCCTTGATTGGCTTCTCTCTTCTCTCAACATCTTAAACTCAGTGAGGACAAAGAATGTGGAGATTAGCCCATAACAACACCCAATGCATTCTCACTGAATAACTCAGTAAATCTTTGGCTGCTGTTCTTTTGATGGTGGTTCGATTAGAGACCTTGGGTGAAATGAAAAGGACTCAAAACACCCCCCTGACATCTCAGATGTTGAATGAATCAAATAAAATAAATAAAATATTTATGGCCATATATTAAGTGATATGCATGTTAGGCACCCTGACACTTTTCAAATCGAGAATCTGAAGCTAGCTCATCCACTATGGTGGATCATTAGTTCCAAAAGTAAGGCACGGCCATCCTTCCCTTTCCCACCATTCTCAGGTCCAGAGTGCTGCCCAGGGAAGGAATGCACTTCTTCTGTGTCCCCAAACTTGCTCATCACCATCCACTGCTAAGATGCACAAGTTCTGAGTTAGGGTACCAGGTAGTGCTGAGTGGGTTTCTGAGATGGGCAAGAAGAACCTTAAGGGATGGAGAGGGCTGGAAGGCAGAGAGCCCTGGGTTCCTCCATGACCTGCTTTGACTCCCACAATCTACTCTTCTACCTGTTTATCGTTACTTTTTGTTGGACACAATCCTGTCGGCATCACTCTTCCGTCACACTTTTTATTAACACACTCTTTTCCATCCAGTGAGGCTTTCATAAAGGCAAAAACACAAATCAGCAAATTTATCCTCCAAAGCTGAGCTAAACAGCAGAAGTCTACTCAGGAAATGAATAGGATGTCCAGGAAAGCTGAGCCACACAAATCCCCATCACTGCTCTTGCTGAGTGATTTATGGTGGGTAGACCTATGAAGTTCACGTACCCACTAGCTGGGTTAGGAGGGAACCATTGCTCTGAGGTGGCTGATCTTTGCAAGAACCATGTTTTGAAGCAGATGCAGAGAGCGCTTAAAAAGGAGTCTGGAAGTTATCAGCACAGTCATTACTGAGTGACGAGATTTGAGGGGTCTTAAGTTTTTCATTTTTCTATAAAGCTCAACCAGGGAAGATATTGCTTCCTTCCTCCCAAGACACATCTGACAAAGTCTGGACATGTTTTTGGTTGTCACGAATGTGGGAGAGAAGACGTTGCTACTTGTATCTGGTGGGAAGAGAGCAGCATAGCTGCCAAACATTCTACAGTCAGCCCTCTAGCCCTTCTCCCCCCAGCCCTGCTCCTGGTCAATTGCAGGGAAGTTGAGAACCCCTGATATAGTTATGTGACCTCAGATTTCTTAAACTCCCTGTGCCTCTCTTTGCTCATCTGTAGAAGTGAATATAATTATAGTTCTTATTTTATACAGTGGATGTATTAAATAAATTATCATCTATAAAGTGCTCTCAGCTCACAAAAAAACATGCACCTTAAATGTTAAGAAACATTAAATCGCCTTCCAGCTTAAAAATACATGCATTTCCCCCATTGTTTCAGAATAGCTTCAAGCTCCCGGGGTGCCTGAGCGGCTCAATAAGTTGAGTGTCTATTTTTGTCTCAGGTCATATCTTGAGGTCTGGGGATCAAGCCCTGTGTGGGGCTCCTTGCTCAGTGGGGAGTCTGGTTCTCCTTCTCCCTCCTCCCCTCCTTCCCACTCATTCTCTCTCTCTCAAATAAAGAAAATCTTTTTTTTTTTTTTTTTTTTAAAGAATAACTTCAAGCTCTTCATTGACCTAAGGACTCTGCTTTTGTTTTCCATCACGGTCCCTGGTCATAGTACTTATTAATGTCTTTGCTTACTTGATGAATGTCCCTATCCCCCGAGACTGTATGCTCTATGAGAAAAGGGACATTCTGCTTGTTCTACTTTGGTCAAGGACTGAAGTAAAAATTCAATAATGAATGAATGAATTGGAGAGTTGGAAGGATTGCCCTTCGAGGGAATGAAACAAATAGTGAAGACCCAGCGGTCTTGAGGTGGAAGGGCAATTCTGCTTTAACAACCTTAACTTTCTCCAGAGGAAAGTCGACTGTTGCCAGGGGCAACAACTCTGGGTAGAATGGAACTGAATTGAGGGATGGGGAAAAGTGATAAAGCGAGGAAAAACATAATCAAACTGTATTTAAGGGCAGTCTTTAATTCAATTAATGTTTCATTCCACTAACGTATTTCAGATTCATTAGTTTGATGAGTTTGTGACTTTTGTTTCCTACAGGAAGAGCCTCTCCGGAGACTGCAGCTGCAGAAACAGAGTGCCTAGCACCCGGTGATCTGAAATGCCCCCAGAAATAGCTCTGTGCTGCAGTTGCCTACAAGTCTATAACATGTATTTGACAGAAGTGCTTTCATATTGGGTAGTTGTAGTTCGGGTTACAACCTATCGTGGTGATTTTCTATTTCTTGTATTTAGTTAACATAGTGGAAAGACAAAGTCAGAGAATGTTAAAGTGTTACATACATTATCTCGCCTCATCTTTTTAAAAAAAGAGGGAGGACGGGGGCGTCTGAGTGGCTCAGTTGGTTAAGTGACTGCCTTCGGCTCAGGTCATGATCCCGGAGACCGTGGATCGAGTCCCACATCGGGCTCCCTGCTCGGCGGGAGGCCTGCTTCTCCCTCTCTCGCTCCCCCTGCTCGTGTTCCCTCTCTGGCTGTGTTTCTTTCTGTTACATAAATAAAATCTTTAAAATAAAGAAAAAAAGAGGGAGGACAGAAATCTCAATCTTACTGAGGGAAGAAGGAAATGATAATCAAAGATCTTAAGAACCAGTGTCAAATAATATGCAGGCCCAAGGATGGAGATGCAGAGGTGAAAACACTCAAGGCCACGGTTTCTCAGCCTTCGCACAACTCACAGTTTGGACCAGAGAGTTCTGTGCTGTGAAGGGCTGTCCTGGACACAGGAGACTACTTCATTGGATCCCTGGCGTCTATCCACTAGACGCTTATAATACCTCATTTGATAAAACAAAAAATGTCTCTTGATGTTACCGAGTGGGCGCTGAGGGGCAAAATTGCTCCCAGGTGAGAACTACTGCTACCGAGAATTCACTTGCTTTCTTTTCATTTCTTCAGTATGTATTTCTGTGCCAAGCATACTATACACATTATCGCATTGACATTTACTCAAAAGCAGCTTTAATGTAGCCATTAACCTCATGTTCTGGTCTCTTAGAAGAAAACAAGACCAGGTCTTTAGTTACTGGTGTTGATCACAGAGTTAGGAAGTGGTAAAGGCATGATTCAAATGGGTAAGTCTGATCCCGAAACTTAACCTCCAAACTACTATGCCATTATGAAGAATCTTTCTCAGTCTACATTTAAAGATGAATTGTCGACATGTTATGAACTGTCTTTAGCCAGCTTTGATTCCTTTTCTTCCACAAACATTTATCAGCACCTGTTTTACATAAAGAAGCTATATTCCTCCATTAGGCCAGGGGAGGCTCTGCCCCTCACTCTCAGGTTACTTTTCATATCCACTCTCTCCCTGTCTCCTCCCTGCTTTACGTATAGGGAACTTGATTTCTATGGACTATCTTGGCTTCCTTGTTGTCTGGCTTTCTCTTGGGCTCATCCAATGAGAGGCACCAGCAGGCGATCAGAGAGTGGGATGAGGGAGAGGCTGGAGTATTTCTTCTACTGACTGCCTTCCTGTCCGTGCCAGGTACTTCTCTGTCTAAAGCCATGGCTCTTGTTGGCCCTCCTCCTCTGCCTCTTAAGTTGTGGGTACTAAAGCCTCTCCGCTGTTGCTAGCCTCAGGGTGCTCCTTCATCCCATATGGCTCTCCCTTACTCTGCCCACTTTTCTGTTACTAATCCCTTCCATGAACACACCTCAGTTATGCAGCTTGGGTGGGCCCGCTGTTTTCTAACAGGGCTCATATTTGATCCAGAGGGATGAAAGGACCTAATAAAGAAAGACACAGGGCCTAATTCTTTGTCTCGGAAAATTTGACAAATCATTCAAACCAAATAGCTAAAGTAATTACATTGTAAGCATAGAATATTTGCAATATTTTAATAATAGTAGCTTTGGTAAGACTACAACTTATTGAACATCTACTTTAAGCCTGCGTCTTTCAAGTCTTCCTCTCACTTATCCTTGCAATAATCTTGCGGTGTGAGTGTTACTGCACCCATTTATGGCCAAGAGCAAGATTAGAAAGATTAAGTACTTTGTTTAAAGCCATACAGCCAGTAACTGGCAGAGCCTGTGACCGAATTTAGGGATCAAAAGAACATTAACCTCATTTGCAACCAACATTTTTTTTTAAAGCAAGCCTAAGCTCAAACAAGTATTTTAGAGAATTGTTTCCAGCTGAAAGGCACTAATTCAGATGACACTAATTCAGACATTGTCCTTACTCAGGCAAGGAATCTGCAACTCTGCCTGAATGAGAAGTTGGAATAATTATTTCTTGTCTAACATTTATAGTCCTAACGGAGACAGCAAAAGCTGCAGTCCAAAAGTGATCACTTTTTCAAATCAAGGGCTTTGAAGTCTCAGAATTACTTAAATGGGGCTTTAACTTCTGGAACAGCAGTTAATGCCTGCACTTTAGAGACAAAGTGTTCATGATGTAGTTTTTGCATAAAATGGGCCTGTAAGGGAACAAGACCCTTTGACCCCAGAGTCAGACCTGCCATTTCAGGGCCACATATGTTTTGATTATAAACATGCGAACATTAATCAGATTTAAATCAGCACTGCAGGTTTCATCAAGGCAGTAGCTTCTTGGGTAAATGTCATTAGGCCAATTTAATTCCTTAATCAAGTTCCTATCCAACCCAAGTCAATCATCTCCAATTTTTCCATTTTCATTTTTATGTTCTCAAAATTATTTTGATTAGAGTGAATTCGTTTCTTTTCAAAAAACTTAATAAACATTTGCTTCTTTTATCAGGCTTTATCACCAAAACTTCAAAGATTTGTTCCCCAGTGAATCTTCTCAGGGGCTGTTATTTCTATCAAGACTCATTTTCCTGGGTCAACTATTGCAAAAATCTAAATTTTGTCAAACAGAGGTTATTTCCAAACATTTAAAGGCAATAACGAGTTTTATCATTTGCACCTCAAATGTCCTCAGCTTTACTCCATCCGAATATTCCTAAATTAATAAAAATAATTCTCCCTTCCACTCCTAGTCCTTAACTCACTCAGGGCTATTGTGAGGACTCAGGGCCCCCATAAGTGTCAGATCCCAAACCTAGTGCTGGGTGGGGCACACAGTCCAACCAACTTCCTTCCTTCTTTCCACTTCTAATGATCACTGATCAAGATTCCAAAACCAACGGAAAATTAGAAGGGGGAAACCAAACTAATAATTGGGAAATAGTACTTATGTAACTATACTCTGTTTATAAATCAGCCCTTCTATACCTGGAACTCATGATATAGTAAGTTAAAAAGGTGGATGTTAAGATATAGAGATATAATTGCATACAACTTTTTTTTTTTCTTTTCCAGGGGTTTGGGGTGGGGAGCAGAACCTTAGCTTTTCATCAAACTTTCAAGGGGGCTGATGACCCAGCAAAAGGGAAGAGTCAGTGATATAAACTGCAGTAAAGAATTGTAAAAGCAGCCTGAATGAGTCCAATCAAACTCTCTAACATTGCTAGTATGTGACAAAAAGAGTGGCCTAACATTTTTACCTAATTGCTCTCTCCTCCTGTTTCCACCCACACCTCCTACCAGCCAATCTTAACAAAAAATCTGTACAGTAACCCTTTCCTGCATCCCTTCAGTGCTGTGCATTGCATAATCACCACTAGCTCTTGCTGCTTGGTATTTTCCTTTCTCAGAAGTACACGGCGTCCATCGCAAGCTTCCAGAAAATGCATGCATTTGGCAGTATGGATTTATATCTGTTGTAGTAACATAATCACAAACCCCAATATTCATAGATGAAGGAATATGCCAGTGAATGAAAAAGCCGTGCAAACAGATACTTATTTCCATCCTGTCCCAGCCTTGAAGGCCTATCAAACTCTTCCTGAAACCTGCTCATGTCTGCCTCTCTTCTTTTTCTCACAGGTGTGTCACCTAATACTTTTTGCCCAAGCAAATGAACAATTGTATCAGATTGTAATTGGCAATTCCTGGTTAATTCAGACAGGACAAGCACTAGTGTTTATGACATGCTCAGCAGTTGATTTTTGTCACAAAGTCTTTCCACAGACAGGACATCCATGATCTCTGAGTGTTGTCGTTTAAGCAAATTAACTGATAAGCTGATAAGAGAAAACAGACTTAAAATGAACTCGCTTGTGCACAGCCTCACGTCTGCAAACCGAAACTTAATACCCAACCTAGTTGCACTTTCAGTCTCTCTGAAGGAAAGCAACCTTTAACCAGTCACTCTAGAAATTACCTGGTCAGCATTAGTGAGGTAATCTGTGTGACAGATCCTCGCCTTAACCCAACGGAAGATGGATTTGCCTAAAACAATCCACTCTTTGTGAGAAAAACTTTCTTGCCCTGCTTCCTTCTGCCAATAAAAGTTTTCCATTTTGTTACAGAGCCTGAGAAAGCCCTTCTGTGCTAGATGGGATGCCGCCTGATTCATGAATCATTGAATAAGACCAATAACATTGTTAAATTTATTCAGTTACATTTTGTTTTTTAACCTTAAGAAATCAAAAGCACATTACGTTGAAGTCTGAATTAAACTTTAAGTTAAATATTATATTTAGTCTGCTTTAAAATTTTAAATTGTCTTTTGTTTACTAACTGTCCTCCCATGGATTAAATGGCTCTTATCTACCTAAATGCTCTCCAAAAGATTAAATAATATTATGTTCATCTTTTGACAAATTATGTCTGAAATGGAAATTATGTCATCGAAGTTTTTTTCTTTCTGGAAACATTTTTACACAGTACTTATTCAATAATTCTATTCTGTAAAATATTTACACAATAATGTCAACTGGAAAAGACAGGATACACAATTATATAAATGTTATATAATCTCAACCATGAAAAAATATACAAAAACAATTGGATGGAAATGTACAAAAATGTGAACATGTTTTTCACTGGTGGTGGGAATATGAGTGATTTTAAACTTATTTTTACATACTTTTCTGCATGAGTACATTTTATACAATAAGAATTTTAATTTTACTGTTATAATCTGATAAATGTCACTTTTTGAAAGCCCTTTAGCCTTCATATATAAGCTGACCTTTCCCTGTGGTTGATAATGCCCAGATAATCTAGCTAATCTGCCCAAGGTTAATCAGCTAATAAGAACTGGAGATGAAGCTCGAACTCAGAAGCTGTCACTCTTCAGAAGAGAGTCCTTCTTGCTAGAAAAGGAGTTAACAAAAAGCCATCTTTTATTCTGAATCTATGTAAACATGAAATCATAGAAGTCTTCCAGCTTCAGACTGCAATCTCATCTTTAAGACAGAAGAGGAAATAAGGGTCACATGCCATCTAGGGCCACACATGCTGTCAAAAGGGTTCCATAGGCATTATGCAAGTCACTCACAGGAGCAATTAACTGGTTCAAAATGTACCCTCTCTGTAATCTGAAAGAACACATCCATGCTCTTTTAGGAAAGCTATGTTAGACCCCCTTCTGATTTTGAAAAGACTGGTGTGTCTCCATCACTCCATTCGAGACAGCGTCCCAAAACATCAGCCCAAGACATGGTTCTGCAGGCAGGTGATTTCTGCACGTATAAGTAAGGTCTTCTTCCCGGAATACTCTTGATTGATGACCCTAGTGACCCTCTGACTTCCTGGTAGAAAGTAAATGAGCTTGGTTTTGAGGACAAAACCATGGGAGTAGAAGGGCACTCACTGGTCGGAAGTATCTAAAATAGGTCCTGTTCCACAATGTTTCCCTTCTCTCACCAGGGTTTACTTTCCATACACTCAACTGTTCTCATTTCTCTCTTCCACTTGACTCTAAGCTCTTTTATTTATCAATAAATCCCTCACGCTTTGCCTAGCTGCCACCACACAGAAGCTCAGTAAATGTTTACTGAATGAATGAATGAATCAATCAATCAATCAAACATGTAGGGCTCTCATTCTTCACCCAAAGGCATGGCTGTATGACATATTTTTGTTATCTATGCACACACTTGGTGCTTACTAAATGTCTATTAATGCCATGATAAAAACGATGAAGAACAAAGTAAAAGATAGTTGCAACCAAATTAAACCCACATATGCCACAGATTCTGTGGGTAGATGTGGAAAATAAGTAGTCAGAAAATAAGCACATCTGAAAAAAAAACTTATTTTTCTGAACCTGTCAAACTCATTGTTTTCCAGGCTGAACACCAGTCTTGGGAAGGTGATGTCAAGGTCTAAAAGCACAACAGAAATTTAATGGGAGGCAGCTATATAATTTGAAATTTTCTAGTAACCCCCTAAGAAAGTAAAAAGAAATAGATGACATTAATTTTAATAATTTATTTAACCCACTGTTTGTACAGTATCATCATGTAAAATGTAATCAGTACCAAGAGTTATTCCTGGGATACTCTTTTTCATGATTCTTCTAAATCTCTGTGTATTTTACAAGTATAGTACAGGTTTCCAGCTTGTCAAGGTCAAATCAAATACCAGAGAAAAGTTATAGTGCCGGAGACCCTAAGCTACGGTTATTGTCAACTTTACGATTCCTCTGAGACAGGCAAGTCCTATTGTGAAAATGCCAACGAGAGTTTGTTATTGCAAGAACTTGTTTCCAAAGTAGGGTTGGAGGACCTTCTGTGTGCTCTACAGTCACTAGGGATTATCTCCATGAAACTTAATTGTCAAGCACAGGGAGTACCCACTCTCTTCCTCTTTCAACTGTTTTCATTACTTTAAAGATCAAAGCAATTAGTCGAAGATATGAATCACTAAACAAATTTTAACATTTTAAAAGCCAACTCAATTCTGAGCGCCCAACAGAGACACAAACTTCACAAAACAGATTTGCTTTACTTCTGTCTTCTTTTTTGGTCTTTCCCTTCGCAGAGCTAGTCAGCTCTGTCAGAACTGTTCCATCCATGAAGATACAAAAATTAATTAAATTAAATTAATTAAATTAATTAAAATTAAATTAAATTTCATGGGTTTCTGTGAGGCTCCAGTTCTTCAGACATGTGGAGACAAAATAGGTATGTATACATTCATCAGAAGAGATCTACGAGGTTGATAGTGGCTACAGGAACTGTAAAGCCCAACATTGCAAAAAGAACAAAAAAAGGAAACAAAAAAACCCCTGAACTATCCATCACCATTAGAATGGGTGAAAAACTAAAGTATAACCTGTTGAATATCCATGGAATGAAAATGAACCAATGAGCCCTGCACCCCACAACACGATGAACCTCACAGACACATCAGGAAGAGAAAGGAACTGGGTACTCGGGACATCAAATTGTATGATTCCATTTTTACCAAGTGCAAAAACAGGCCAAGTGAATCTGTGGTGTTAGAAGTCAGAAGAGTGCTTACTTGCTGGGAGTAATGGCCTCTTCTAACTTTGAGGAGCTGCGGGGTGCCGGAAACATCCTCGTTCTGGATCTGGGTGTAGATTACATGGGTGCATACATGTAAGGTCCGTGCGATTTTCTGTATGTTCGTTACACTTCTCTATCATCTTCATAAAAACAACTGAATGCATAAGAAAGTTAGAGGCTTGGTGTTATACACTCGTGCCTCATGTGTTTCTATTTTGAAGACTGGTCACCTTACGCTTCTTTGTGCTGCTGCCTTCTTGAATTACTACGTTAGCTGAGATTTAACAACTAATATGACTTTTAGGAAAAACACATTTTTTTTTCCTCTGTGTATATGTGTCTTTTGTTTTCTGTCGGTCTCTGTCTCTTTCTCCTTCTCTCTTGATTCTACCCTTCCTGAGGGGAGCAAATTTACAGAAAAAGGAGACATAGGTAATGACAAAACTTTTCTGATGTGATTCAAACAACTGGGGCCGTCTCTGAAGACTTCATGTCAATCTTTTCATGGTGGTGTCTGGGAATTGAATAGTTAAAATCATTATTGTCAGGTTCTCATTTCATTTTTCGATTTGAGCTAGAAGAGAGATCAATTTTTCTCCACCCATCTAGCTCTCACGGAGAATGACCAGGGAAGACGGATATATTTTTATAGAGCTATAAATTAACACTTGCATGACGGATACTCTGATCCTGTCTTGCTTCATGAGGGCTTAGCATATTTACAAGAAAGATAGGTATGGCCAAAAGGAAGAAAAGGTGTATTACACACACCAAAAATAACCGGATGCATAAGAAAGTTAGAATCTTGGTGTCATACACTTGTGCCTCATGTGTTTCTATTTTGAAGACTGGTCACCTTACGCTTCTTTGTGCTGCTGCCTTCTTGAAGTGTGTGTGTGTGTGTGTGTGTGTGTGTGTGTGTGTGTGTGTGAGAGAGAGAGAGAGAGAGAGAGAGAGAGAGAGAGAGAGAGAGAGAACATTTCCTTCCCATTTCATTGGTGCCTGGACCAGTGCCTCTTTAGGAAAAGGGTATTCTAGCTGCAGGCTTTGGATGCAGTCCCTAAGGAAGTGACTATGTTCTGGGCTTAGAGGATGTCCCCCGTTCCCCACTCCCACATAGCCTCAAATAAATTTGTTTGCAAAGATGGGTATTCATCTGTGCCTCCCACTGAAGTAACTTGCATTAAAATGACCTATTTCTTTTTTTTTTTTTTAAGATTTTATTTATTTATTTGACAGGGAGAAACACAGCTAGAGAGGGAACACAAGCAGGGGGAGTGAGAGAGGGAGAAGCAGGCTTCCCGCCGAGCAGGGAACCCGATGTGGGGCTCGATCCCGGGTCTCCGGGATCATGACCTGAGCCAAAGGCAGTCGCTTAACCAACTGAGCCACCCAGGCGCCCCAAAATGACCTATTTCAAACCATGCTATGGAAACTACAGCACAGAATTTTTTAAAAATATCTGTTTGTGGTTTAGGACAGCCATTGAGAGCATTACTCCAGGGCAAGAAAAAGGAAGAAATTTCTTCTTGATGGCGAGTTAAAAAAATAAAAATAAAAATAAACAAAAATCAAGCATAGTTAAATGAAACCTTGCAGGCACGGCTGGATAAAAGAGCCCTGGCATCTAGAAAGCGGCCCTAAGGCAGACTAGTATCTGGGCTATGCATTCAGAAAGCCTCCTGTTCTTTACAGGAGAGTTTTTTGAAATGCAGTGTCCCCCCTCACCACCACAAGTAAATCAAACAGGGCTGACACATCCTCATCACTTCTTTCACATTTCAGCAGGAAATGTGTGAAATTCAGCATGAATTGTGTGAATCCCCCCACCAGCTCTCAAATCTCCAGTCTGCAGTGACAAGGATAATGGAAATCTACTAGGGACCAGGAAGCTGCACAGGGTGGAGCCCAGATTCTCCTCCACTCTCTTCTTATCAAATATTTCAGAGTTGCCAATGAAGTGAAGGATCTGGGTTGAACTTTTCTTGGCCTTTCTCAACCTTGACCTAGTGGGAAACAGCAGGGAATCAAAACAAAGGCAGATGAGGTCCCTGGAGCAAAGATCACTTAGAGACTCAGGATTTGAACATCTTCCTTTCCTTAGATTTAAAATATCTCCTCTCACTTACATGGAGAGGGAAAAGTGGACTGATGAGCCTTTCTAAACATTGGGATAACAGAATATTTGATAGACACTGCATACTTTGTTTGCTTTTGCTCTCTGGCTGCCTTTAGAACCTCATATCTTGAAAGGTCAAGTACACAGTATTGAAAAAGGTACTTTCTTGCTCAGGAATGGTGGGCATCACAAATTGAGCACATCCTACCTTCCTAAGAAACAGGGAAGGAAGGGCCTCTGCATGACCCCTCCAGGAATCCACATCAATCAGCATTTTCTATGAGATGCATTCTACCGGCCATTGTTGTATTAGCTTATTAAGGCTGTAGGGCTCCTTGGAAAAGAGAAATAATCTACTGGCACATTTTCAGATGCCTGAGTTTATAGAAATTTTGATTCCTTGAATAATTCATTAGCCCTTCAACTCTCTGAACTTAGGGTCAAAACAACTTCCAAATATGGACTTCCCTTTAAAGAGAAAAAAAAATTTAGGGTTTATCAAATAATTGGGTGGAATTATTTGTTTAATCTTTTCTTTGGAGGGTAAGAAGAAGTCCTTGACAGATACTTGGTTCAGTATGTTCTGTGAATCAGTATGAAGTTTCAAGGAGCTATTGAGTAGCTCCTAACATTTTGGGTCAGGAAAGTTGTCTGCTAGACAAATTGGTATGGTATGAATGTTAACACAAGGTTCAAGTTGTTTCCAAAACTGATTTTACTTTAAAAAAAAAATGCAGATTTCATATAGCTTCCCAAGTTCAAATGCCCACACGACCACATTTTCCTTTTAGGGAGGAAAAACAAAATGCAGTTCGATGCTTCTGCAAATGGATGCAAGCACCCTTTAATAGCTCTAGTGATACCTTCTATGCAACCACATGTGCTTTAAGTGACTGCATCCAGCCTGGGAATTTTCCAGCTCAAGTTTCACGTTAAAATTCAGTGTCTTGTCCAGGGTGAAAAAAACACAACACACTCGGAGTTGTTTCTCAAATATTTTGTTTAACAATCTAAAATAATCACCGGGCCAGCCTTTGGAAAGGAAAATGTCAAGTTATGCCTACCCAGAACAGATGAAGTCTTAGCTAACTCATGTCTTACCCATTAATGCATGGTCCTCAAACTTGACTGCACTTTAGAATCACATAGCAACCCACACCAGACCTACTGTATTAAAATCTCAAGAAAGGCTAAGTCAGGAAGAATACTCCTACAACCTGATAATAAAACGTCCAACAACCCAGTTTTAAAGATAAGCAAAAGAGGGGTGCCTGGGCGGCTCAATTGGCAGGGGCATCTGACGTCATCTTGGGTCGTGATCTCTGGGTCCTGGGATGTAGCCCATTGTCCCCATCAGTGGGGAGTCTGGTTCTCCCTCTGCCCCTCCCTCTACCCCTCTCCCCATCATAGTGTCTCTCTCTCTCTCAGAAAAATACATAAACTCCTTTAAAAAATAAGCAAAGACCTGAACAGACATTTCACAGATGAAGATGTGTGAGTGGCTAATGAACACATGAGGAAGTGCTCAACATCATTAATCATCAGGAAAATGCAAATAAAACTACAAGAAGACACTATACGTCTATCTGAAGAGCTAAAGTTAAAAAGATAACCATCTGATGTTGGAGGGGAGGTAAAATACCCACAGCTCTCATACACTGTGACTAGGTGTGTAAAATCATACAACCACTCTACATAATGATTTGACAGAGAAGATAAACACCTACCTTACAAGCCAGCAACCCCACTCCTAACTATTTACCCCAAAGAAATGAGAACTAATGTCCACAGAAAAATGGTTGTATGGGAAAGTACACAGCAACTGTATTCATCACAGATAAAAACTGGAGAGAATCCAAATGTCCATAAAAGGAAAATGGATATATAAATTGTGTTATAGCCATACAATGGAAAACAACTCAGCAGTTAACAGGAATAAATTACCAATATACCCTAACACAGCTGAACTTCCAGAACATTACACTGAGCGGGGAGAAAAAGACATGCAAAAAAGACCACACACTGTACGTGTCCTTTTGTACGAAGTTTAAAACAGACAAAAATAATTTTTGGTGAGAGATAAGAACAGTAACTGGTGCCCAGGGATGGGAGTGAGGGCAGGAGAGCAGGTGTGCAAGGCCTGACCGTGAAGGAGCATCAGGGAACTCTGTAAGGTCACAGAAAGGGAGAGGAAGAGGGAGCATGTACGATCATGAAGGGTTGATTCTGCAGATCTGGGGTATTCAAACCGTACACATTCCAAAGAAAGATTGCCCCCCTATGCTCTACAAGCTCTTGGGAGATAATCTCTAAACCACTGAAATATCTTGCCTTGCAAAATTGTTTCTATTTACCTGGAGCCTTGAACCAGGCCAGATAGTTTAGACTAACGATGTGATTAATGCTGAGGCGTTAGGCTGTGGTGTGACAGTGTGACCTCTGGAGGGGGTGGGGGCCAGCCCGGTGGACATTGCAGGCCTACATGATTGACCTTCAGGAAAAACCCTGGATGTCCAGGCTCAAATGAGATGCTACGGCTGTTGTCACATACTGTTGTATGAATCCTTGAGGAGAGTACAATGGGAAGCTGGTCTCTCTTGGAGCCTGCTCTGTGCATCTCTTTCCTTTGGTGATTTTAATCTGTATCCTTTTGCTGTAATAATGGTAAGCATGAATGTGCTTTCCTGATTTCTGTGAGTTCTTCCAGTGAATCAGGGAAACTGAAGGTCCTCTTGGGGAGCCCAGAGACAGAGACACACACATACGAACGTGATGCCAGGAACTTGACATTCAAGAAATAATAGTACAATACAAGTCTGTAGTGCCAATGGGAGCAGAGGGTTTTGGTCTTTTATATTTTGGTTGTATATTTGGTTATATAAAAGCCCAATGCTCCAGGACAGGCTAGAGCTTACCACTCCAGAGATACAGTCCTGTGGTCAATGAGGGGAATGGTCTCGACTTTTCTCCGCTGGCCTACATCTGCAAAGGTGCAGGTGGCTACTATGTATAGGGTGCGAAGACTATCACAAAAGAATACTACTGAGCACTGAAGTAAGGGAGACTCACTGCGCTTTCCCGTGATGTCCCACAGGGACAGAAGCAGACAGTCTGGGCACCCTCCTGGATCTGGCCTTGCCTGCCTCCCCAAAGTCCATCATGCTTCCTCCCTTCTCGACATTCCATCCAATACTCTGTGGCTTTCTGTCCCACTCCCACGTTTTTTCCTTCATACTCCACCTTTTAAACTATAATTATTACTTTGCTGTCTGCTTATATATTTTTAATCTCCCTTACTAAAAATCTGAGCTCTGCAAAAACAAGGCTGATGTCTGTAGGTCTTTATTTTGTCTCCAGCACCTAGGTTAGGCCTGGCATTGACAGCAACACTCCCTGAAGGGAGAAAACCTCAACAGATTCATTCCTTCAGTGCAGCTGGCTCTTTCTGTCTCAAGGCCTTTGCATGTGCTATTCTTTCAGTTTAGAACAATCTTCCCTTTCTCCTTTCTGCTAGATGATTCTTACTTATTCTTTTTCCTCATCTTACACATCCTCCTCAGACAGCCGCCCTCAGATTATGTAGATGAGCTACTCCTTCCATACTCTTCTGTACTCATTGTCTACTGCTACATAATTACCTCAAATACATGAGCTTCAAACAATACCCATTTATGTCTTATGGTTCTGTGGACCAAAGGTCTGGGCAGGCTCAACTGGGCTCTCTGCTTTAGACTTGCTGTATTGGTTTCCTAAGGCTGTAGGAACCAAGGACCAAAAACTGGATGGTTAAAACAAAATAAAACAAACAAAGAAAACAGTTTACGGTTGTGGAAGCTAAAAATGCACACTCAAGGAGCCGTGGCCATGTTCCCTCCGAAGGCTCTACTGGAGAACCTTCCTTGTTTCTCCCAACCCATGGTAGGCCCAGACGTTCTTGGCTTGTGGCAGCATTATTTCGATGACCACTTCTTTCTTCACATGGCCATTCCCCTGTGTCTGTGTCTCCACCTGGCATTCTTCAGGTGGGTCTGTGTCCAAATAGCTCTCTTCTTGTAAGGATATCAGTCACGTTGGATGAAGGCCTACCGTCATGACCTCACCTTAACTCGAGTGAATCTTCAAAGGCCCTTTCTCCAAATAAAGTCCCATTCACAGGTGCTGGGGGTTAAGACATCTGTATGTGTTTTGATGGTGCACAAAGTTCAACCCACAGCAGTCTCACCAGGCTCAACTCAAGCTGTCAGCAAAGCTGGGTGCTTCTCTGGAAGTTATGGGGGAAGAATTCACTTTCAAGTTAATTCAGGTTGTTGGCAGAAGTCAGTTCCTTACAGACATAGGACTAAAGGTTCTACCTCCTCATTGGCTGCCAGCCAGGGTTCAGCTCTCAACTTCTAGAGGTCACCAACATTTTGTAACACATGGCCACCTCCATCTTCAAGCCAGTAATAGCACATCGATCCCTTCCTAGGCTTGGAATCTGACTTCCCTTTTGGCCACCAGCTGGAGAAAATGTTCTGCTTTTCAAGGCTTCTATCATTAGATGAGGTCCATTGGCATAATTTCCTTTTTGTCATTCAATTTAACATAACCAAAAGACTGGTATCTTCTTACATTCACAGGTTCCACATACACACAAAGCAGAGGGAATTATAAAGATGAGGGTTACTGAGGGTCACTATTATAATTCTGTCTACCACATCTTCCTTGCCAGTCTCTTTGGCGGCTTCCCTCAAATGTCTAATTACTTATTCAAAATTTGCCTTCCATGTTAGATTGTAGGCTACAAGGGAGTAGGGAATAAATGTTTGTTATTCACAGCTGATGTCTGAGTACCCAAGCAGGAGACTGAGAAGGTCCTTGGTGAATGAGTGAATCAACGGATGGATGGATGGATGGATGGATGGATGGATGGTCAAATAGGCAGACAGTAAGATGGATGGATTTCTTCTAGTTCAACATAATAGCTGACCCATTAGAATGCTTACTGAATATAGAAACATTAGGAAACACAGTCTGGGCTGATGAGACTTTGTTTTCAAACAAGAAAATAGTGAAAAGAAATTGGATTTGCAGATTAAGAACCCAGATGTCAAGGTTGAAATAATGAACCCAGAACCTTGACTAATGATAGTCAGAAACTTACAAATGCTTAAGTTCTGTCACCACATGAGAAATGGCCTGCCATTTTCTCTTGGTTTCTCCAGGAATATCTGTTATCTTTTCAAAAATTAATAGGTGCAGACAATTTTATGACAGCTAATGAGAAAACAATGTACTTTTTGCAGCTATACTAACTCAGCTGATACGACTTAAACCAACAGGCGAAGTGTGGCTAAGACTGAAAACCTACACTCAGCTCTCAACTGAATCACTAAATGGGCAGTCTCCCTGTAAGTACAAAATCCCGAATGAACTAGAGAAAAAATTTTTTTTGATATACCGTGCTGCATTTCTAAAGAAATAATCAGATTCATGTATTTCAAAGTTAATCACACATCCAAAGTCTTTCCTCACCAAAGGTAATACAAACGGTTACCTTTAATTATATCTCCCCCTTGGGTGATTCAGGGCAGTACTACTTTTAATTGAGTTTTTAAGATATCTTTTTAAAAAATAGGTAAGAAAAGTAGTTGAGGCCAGAAAGCCTGTAGCTAATAGAACAGCAGACTTCAAAGAGGGGGCAAGATCAATGTGTAACTCCAGGATTAAAATACACAGCTGTAGTTTGCAAATCTGAATACATTTTAAGGCCACCTCCTCCCTCCACCCCCTAAAGGCCTAATCCTTGACTGACAGTTACAGTTCTATCAGAAAACCAGACTGCATTTATTCTGCGGCACTGAAGGAGGTAAGCCTTAATCTGTTTAATCGTTTCATCCGTGATTTCTTTGAATAAGGGAAAGCAATCACTATTTCAATTCCTGCTGGTTGCCTTTCCTAGCAATGAAGTGATTAAGGTTCAGGAGTCCTGTCAGCTCCATCTTTGCAGGACCCTAGGGGGCTGTACCCTTACAAGTTGCATGGCAGCCTAAGGTAACGCGCCCATGTTTCTCTGCCATGGCTCCTACTGTTATTCTCCATCTGACTTCTCTTTGCAGACATTACATAATGCACAAGGGGGAAATGGCCTGAAATAATCTCAGGTTAGGAGGACTCAGACAAAGAACCAAATCCAAACTGACATCCAAGGCTGACGCCATTGCCAGTCAAGTCTCCTGACTCTGAAATCCCTTTTTGGCCTGTATTTTGATACCTGTTGCTATAACCGTGCAAAAAAAAAAAAAAAAAAAAAAAAAAGTATCTTCAAAGATACAGTTCAAAGCCCAGCCAGCTTTTCAACAGAAAGCTAAAGCTACTCATGTCTGTATAAATGCATGGATATTCAACAGTGATCATCTGTTTAAAAGGGTGTCAATTATACCGTTAGTTACATCAGTAGGTTTAAGAGCACCTGAAATCTGGAAGTCAAATATGAGGCTAGGTAGGGCAATCAATGGGGCCTTCATCCTACGCTGTGAGAGTGTTGTTTCCAATGTTGGAAGCCAGAGCATGTAAGGACCCTGGAAAGTGAGCTAATAAAAGAAGCTAATAAAAAGAAATCAAGAGTTGCATGCAATGTCAGAAAATCCAGGGCACAGAAGAATATTAAAATAATCCCTCAGGTTCACATCTGAAGTCTCTTACAAAAAACATTCATGGGGGCCAAGAAAATAACATCGAGGGTGATTTTTCTTTATATCACTTACAGCACAAGCAAAACACATCAATGCTATTTTTTTAAGGTATTTCTATAGCCTGAAGTTTATTCTATCAAAAGCTGATGTAATTTGGTGTATTTAAAAAGAACTGGTCAGGGACTGAAATATTTTAATTTGCTTCTCTAATGAGAGGTTCTCTGAAGTTCTTCTAAGAACACTTGTTTTCCTAAGCTTCCTTTTTCCACATTTTCTCCCACATACACATGCCAAAAAAATAGCACATAAGGGATACCCGCCTGGTGAAAATATTGTGTGTTGCGGGTGAAGCTGGCAGATAAAAAGCCAAGAAGTGTGTGTACTTATGTGTGTGCAAGCACATACACTTGCACATACATCCAGCATGAAGCCCTCACTCTAAATTTGTTTTAGGGGGAAAACCACTTTTAAATTGGGAAATATCAAAATTGGCTGTCTACCATTGTCAAATATGCTTGATGATATCACAGCCTTTTGTTCCGCATGGATTGTTAGAAGTTAATCAGAGGGTCAATTTCTGCAAAACTTGAGAACTCAGGTTTTTTGGGAAGGTGGGTACCTCATTCCTTATTTGCTTGTAGAGGAACTAGCTTCCTGTATGGACATCAACAGTTAGATATGTGACGAGACACTTCCTGCCCCTTATATTAGGTGTTTCCAAAGTGTGATCATGAAGGGATCACAGGGTTCCCTGAGTGTGATCCCCAAAGAGGCAACAGCAGCACCAAGGAACCTGTTAGAAATGCACCTTATCAGGCCTCACCCAAGGCCCGCAGACTCTGAAACTCTGGGGGTGGGGTCAGGCAATGTGTTGGGATAAGGTCTCCTTAAGTCACTGAAATTTATAACTGCCTTAGGAAGCATGAGTTATTATCAACATCTCCAATTTCTTTTTTTTTTTAAGATTTTATTTATTTAGACAGAGATCATAGCAGGCAGAGAAGCAGGCAGAGAGAGAGGAGGAAGCAGGCTCCCTGCTCAGCAGGGAGCCCGATGCGGGCCTTAATCCCAGGACCCTGAGATCATGACCTGAGCTGAAGGCAGAGGCTTTAACCCACTGAGCCACCCAGGCGCCCAACATCTCCAATTTCTTATAGATGAGGAGGTGAGGTCATATGTTGCAGAGCTGGTCAATAATGGAGCTGGGATTTAAACTCCAGTAGTTCGGGCTTCTAACCTTAAACCATTTCCATTTCTGTCTTCAATATAGTCACTGTCAGCTGTGGAAAATAGCTTCAAACTCTGAAAACAGCTCTGCCTGGCCTTGCCCAAAAATGAATCAGCTTCCCTAGGCAGAGGGATGCGATGGTCCTTCCTATGTGTACACCTGCAGTCAAAATTCTTCTTTTATCCTCACCTTTCAATCTGACAGTCACAGAATGGCACACTTGAGCTGGGAGTGTCAGCAGCTGTTAAAGCGACAGAACAGCTCAGGGTGACGACCAGCTCTTCAAATTTCTTGACCTCAAAGAATTCAACCTTTCGCCTCATACCTATGCACGAACCATGCGCTGTAAGTACCTGAAACAGGGCTGCTTGCTTGATCTTACATCCTAATGAGACCCTGAGGCACAGTTCTTTACTCCATCCCCCAAATGCTGAGTCAGGTGATAGAAGAGACAGTATGGCAAGAAGTAAAAGTCAGAAAGGTTCTTGTGGACTATTGACATTCCCAAGACCATTTTGTTTGGCTATGTTTCCAACTGATTAGGGTTATCAAGAAAGATTTTTCAAAAGGGGGATTTGTTGCAGTAGATTTACCTTTTCTTTAAAATTGGTGTCATAGTGCATAGATTTGAATAAGGTTGATGGACCATATTAATTTCCTGCTTGTAATACTGCATTAGAGATGTGTAAGCGGTTACCACTGAAAACAACAGGGGGAAGGTATATCCACCTGCACCAGAGGGAACCTCTCTGGATTATTTCTTAAAGCTGCTTGTGCATTTACAACTATCACACAACAAAAAGTTTTTAAAAAATGGTGTCAAGTGAATGGGGAGATGCTGATCACAGGGTATAACCTTTTGTTATAAGATGAATACGTTTTGGGAATATAATAAACAGCTTAGTAACTATAGTTGATAATATTGTATTGTATGTATCCTTGAAAATTGCTCAAAGAGTAGATCTTAAGTGTAACTGTGAGAAGGTAACTATGTGGGACAGTGGGTGAGTTAATTAATTTGATTTTGGTGATCGTTTCACTATATATATATGTGTGTGTGTGTATATATATATATATATATATATATCATCACATCAAAACACCTTTAAAATTTATGTATACAAGTTAAATATATACAGTTTTTATTTGTCAACCATACCTCAATAAAGCTGGAAAAAAATTGATGTCATGGCAAGAAGTGGTCTTGGGAAAGTAACCTGGGGCCACAAGATTTCAGATCCTTAAAAGTCATGACTTCCTGGGCCCTCGAATCCCTGTAGCTTCCAAACAGCTGAAAGGGAGGCTCTCACATCATCTCACCCATTCACAGGACTCACTGAAACCCAGATGCTTTTGCTCACTCTTGAAGCCACACTCAGGGAGCATCTCCTTGATCTGGTAATTAGGGGGCATGCCTAGCACCCATCCTTAGGAGTGGTTGCTAGGTAACATGGCCAGTCTGCTATTTTGGTACAGCATATCTCAACCTATTCCTTCCTCAGTAGGGGTGGACAGGTTGTGGGGAAGGATCTTTGTTGAAAAGAAAACTGTTGGTTGCTGCCTATTCAGTTCTCTCTCTTTTTTTTTTTTTTCCTTGAACTGCCAGACGGAATATTTAAAAATACACCTAAGCTGTTGTTGGGAGCCAAGAATGTCACATCAACTGACTGCCTGTTAATAATTTTGATGGGAGGCTTGATATGACATCCTGGCATTTCAGGAGATACTTTGATTATAGACAGAATCAGATAATATAGTGCTGGTTAAAGTGGAGTCTATTTCTTGATTTTAACCCCAGTCCTATAAAGGAATCTCTTTACTTTATCATATAGTCCCTAATCACCTCCTTCCGGGAAGTCTGCCAATGGAATGGATGTTTCCATTGGCGGCAAGCCGTGAAACCAAGGTAGGTGGCTTCTTTTCAAGCAAATGTTGGGGGCCTGGATAAGACAAAGGTATATTTCAACTGGAAATACTCATTAGATCAAAGATATATCATTTAACCCTCACCACATTGATGAGGTAAGTATTTTAATCATTTTATAGATAACTGATTAGAAAAGTGAATTAATTTACCCAAGGTCCTATAGCCAATGTGGATGGATAGGGTGAGGCCTCAAACTGGATGACTTTGGATTCTAAATTCATACTCCTAATAGTTACACTGTACGCTACATAGAACTTTTCTGATCCTAGATTTTCCTAAGACTCTTCGGGAAAGTATTCTTCTAGTAGCTTTGATATTAAATGAGATACTGGCAAATGACCACTGTAGCTGACACTTTCAAAAATAAGTACATCTTGGGATTTTCCTAAGAGTAGAAAGAACCAAAAGACATTAATGGATCAAAATAACCCTCTCAGCCCAGATGATCCAGATTAAGCCGTTTAAAAACAAACAAAACCACACACACACACACACACCCCAAACTGAGAGAGATTAGAGATGTGTACAGGTCACAATTTGTTGTAAAGAGCTTTGCCTTTCTTTGCCACTTAGCATAATGGTTATAACAGCTCCCATGCATATGATGTTTTCAGGCTTACAAAGCACTTTCACATATATTATCTCATCTGATCTTCATAAGAACCCTGTAAGCTCAGTAGGACATTTCATAAATGAGAAAAATGAGGTGTACACAGGGTGAATACATTGCCTGCAGCACTGTTTCTTAAAGCGTGGCTTCTGAGTTTTGTCCAGGATAATACTTCATTTTATGGGGCTGTCCTGTGTGCCACGCAGAATGTGTAGTAATCCTAGGCTCCCACCTATTAAATATCAAGAGATCTCACTAGGCATTGTCATAACCAACCCAAACTCTAACTGTATTTGTACTTTAGGGGGGCTGACAACCCCCACACCTTATGGAGGGCCACTCATAATATATGGTTGGGGTCAGGGTAGGGTCACACTTTTGAAAGTCATGAAATAGGGCTTAAATCCAGTTTCTGAATAGCAATTCCAGCACTCTTTCTACCATATTGCTATTTTAAGTTGTAAAATGTGTAGTAGCTTAACCAGGGTTGGGTGTTCTCCACAAAATAGTTCCCATTGTGTGATTCCTCAGGCAGAGTATTGGAAAGTACCTGGGTAAAAAGAGAAGATTATCACCAAGAACTGAGCAAATTACCAATGGGTCACTGAGATAACCCTACCTTTGACAAATAAGTTTTTTTTTTTTTTAAGATTTTATTTATTTACTTATTTGAAAGAGAGAGAGGGTAGGGAGGGGCAGAGGGAGAGGGAGAGAGAGGATCTCAAGAAGACTCCACGCTGAGCACAAAGCTGGACAGGGAACTTGATCCCACAACCCAAAGATCATGACCTGAGCCAAAATCAATTGTGGGATGCTTAACGGACTGAGCCACCCAGGCAACCTCCTCCCCTTTTTAACATAAGTTCCTGGAATCTTCACCAAAGGATATAGAAGAGCCTTATATAGCACAAGGGTCAGGTCTAGATTTGTCTTGCAATCAGTAATCTTTTAATAGTCCACTTAATTTAATGATATGTTTACAGTTAGAAAGCCAAATTAGATATATAAGTATGCTTTTAATAACATATAAATATATATCAGCAGATCTTTAGAAATTGGCTTTTCTATTTAGTATTTTGCTTAGAACATACTTTTTATTTCAATTCCTTTGTAAAGGATACAAATAGGGTGCTTATGAACCCAATTGTTCCATTAAATGGAATGTCTTCTTTGGGCTAACCTGTGTTTTTTATTAAAAATTTGATTTTCACAGGCACCTGGGTGGCTCAGAGGGTTAAGCCTCTGTCTTTGGCTCAGGTCATGACCTCAGGGTTCTGGGATCGAGCCCCATATCGGGCTCTCTGTTCAGTGGGGAGCCTGCTTCCCCCTCCTTCTCTGCCTGCCTCTCTGCCTATTGTGATCTCTCTGTCAAATAAATAAAAAATATATTTTTTTAAAATTTTAATTTTGATTCCCTTTAATTGACCTATGCATGTTCCATTTCATAACAATTTCTACCACTCCCAGCTGTGTTCCATTTAATTTTTTTTTCTTATATGTAGGGTCCCTGTAAGCAACTGAATTTGATGGCCACATATAAGTGCACAGTCTAGGGCTGATTATGCAAGAGAAAAGTTAAAGATTAGTGAAAATGATGGTATATTAAGATCTTAGGGACCTGATGCTCATTGTTTAAAAGTATGTAGACTTTTCACCTTCTAAAATCTTGGCTTCCCAACATTAAAAAAAAAAAAAAAAGACTATGGGGCACCTGGGTGGCCCGGTCGTTAAGCACCTGCCTTTACCTCAGGTCATGATCCCAGGGTTCTAGGATCGAACCGGCATCGGGCTCCATGCTCGGTGGGAAGCCTGCTTCTCCCTCTCCCACTTCCCCTGCTTGTGTCCCCTCTCTAGCTGTGTTTCTCTCTGTCGAATAAATTTAAAAATCTTAAAAAAAAAATAAGACTAGTATTATAAGTTCACTCATGTCACATGTAACTATAAAGACTGAATGGTTACATGGGAAAACATTTTGATAAAGCTTAAAGTGCAACATTTAATTATCAAGGGCCTATAATTTACCAAACACTCTTGGTTCTTGGGTTCTGATCCAAGAATAATGAAAAAGTCAAGGCTTCATGGAGGCGGTTTAACTCTTTAGGTTTTATATTCAATGTTAATGAGTACTCCACTCATTTTTGGCAGCCATCTCTTTGAAAGAAAGCCAAAAATTGGTTCATTTGGAGAAAAGTGCAAGATGAAAAAGAAATTGGAGGAGATGCTATCTCAGCTACCCACTTGATTGCAACATTCAGGAATTATCCCTGCCGAAGAGTCCACCTGCTTTCAGTAAGCAGAGGCATCTCCCACACTCAAAGTTTGTCCCCTCGCCCTGTCTTCTGCCACCAAATAGATGGGTTTCTCCTCTCTTTGCTCCTAAAACATCCTGTGCTTTGCTCTATGAAGGCACCTATCACAGTCCATTGAAATCATCCCATTACAGAAGACCATAAGCATCTTCACACTATTCCATCTTGGATGGAGGTCTGGCACTTAGTGTGTCCTCACCTCTGAGACCTACTGAAAGATCCAACTAGTACTCACCTTTAAAAACTCTTCTCTCTCTCCTCTAGCCCACAGTAAGTCACCAAAGTTGCTTCCCTCGGTTCTGACATTTCTACCAATCAGGATCATCTTCAACATAAAAGAGAGCATTGACTTCTGAGTTCAGAGCTTTCTCTTAGTTCATTTGAATCCCAATCACTTGACAGTCATCTCCCCCCTCCAGACATGTTTATCAGCCAAACATGTACACTAAGTAGGAAAATTGCTGAAAATGCTTGTGCTATTATCTTTGTAGCCCCCTCCTCACTTTTCCCTAGAAGAGTAACTATAGGAAAAACAAGGAGAAGGGATAATGGCGATGCTTGGTGCTAGGAGTTGATTAGAAACTCCACACCATTACTCAGTCAAAAACAAAGTCTCCCTACAGAAAATTCATTCTATAGCTGCACATACATGACTTAAGAAACCTTTCACAATACATGGCCTTTTCATGTTAAATACATGTTAAAACTATTACACTGAGTGATGGGGTGTGCTGGACCTAGACATTTCTCTCTGAAGACAAGACTCCACATGGCCTGTGGAGAGCCCATTATTCTTAACTTTAGGAAAAAAAAACACACACACAAGAGATCATTTTGCCCAAACTCAGGCTATACATGCTCAGGATATTCTTAGTATCCAGTCGGTCTTTTTATAAATAGATGTATAGCATCCTCACATATCCTCATGCAAACTGTGCATTTTACCAACTGTTAGCCATGGATCAATTCCAAGTTATTGAGGAGGATTTATTCCTTCATATGTACAAGTGTCAGAACCGTTGTGTTTCCTAGACATACAACTATGGACAAATTTGTACATTTTGAAAAGTATAACCAGGATATTTGCATGATAGCAAACGGCCACCACTTCAAGGGCAGCGGGGCATGGAGCCTCCCTAGAGTCCTGGGTAGCTTTTAGATAGAGAGATATTCACTTTTAACCATAGACATAATAACAAGCATCAGAATAACTAACATCTGTTATGTGCTACATGGTAGGTACTGGGCAGAATTTTTCATATACTTAACCCTCACAAAAACTCTTTGAAGTAAATGAGATTATCTTCACTTTTCAGATGAGAAAACCCAAGCACAGGGTGGCAAAATAAACTTTTCCAAAGTCACACAGTTAATAAGTGACAGTCACTTGTTACACCTGGGCAGTTCACAACTTTATCCTCTGTATGAGGCTGTTTCTGTGACAGTAGTCCCATTGTTACAGTCACTTTGTCCTCTGGAATGAGTACCGGAGACAAGTCTTAAAACCTGGATTGCAAGCATGGCTTAATCACCAAATTACTGGAAAGCTTTAGAGAAATCACTCTTAGCCTTCAAGCTTTCATTTGATTCAGGCATTAAAAAAAACCACGTTTTTATAAAAATTAAAGAAGGTCATAGATACGCTCTTCTAAAATGTAAATTTCATGAACATATTCTCCCACACACCTAGAATGGTAGTAGGAAGTGCTAAGGTTTTTTTGTTGATAAATGAATGATGCAACAATGGAAAAATCACTATACAAAGGCATCGAATGTAGCAGACATTTATATTGTAGCTCTCTGAGCTGACTAGCTACTAGACGCTGTAAGCGTCACATATAAATTTTATTAAGTCTCAAGACCCCCCTACAGTGTAGACATTTATAGTCCTTTCCATAAAGAGCAAGTAAGGCAACAGATAAAGAAGAACTAAGCGTTTTGCCGAATTCTGAATGGCTCATAAGTGTTAGAGGTAATTTTTGAACCTAGATTCCTTCTGGTCAAGAGAGGGTGGGAAAACAAAGATGAATTAGGCATCTGTTTCTTTCCTTAAGGAGTTTATATCTCATTGTCAGAGGTAAGCCACGTGCAGAAAGAAAAAACTGAGACTCGCTGGTTAAAATTATAAAAAGCAAAACAAAACAAATACGGCAGGGTGAGAATAATTCTGAATGGGACTGTTAGGGTTAGTGTTGCTAAAGCCAATCCTGCCTCTACTTTAGAAACATTGGAGCTTGGAACTGATAGTTTAAATAAAAAATACCATAGGTGACCCTAATGTGTACCTAGGTTGAGAGGCACCAGTCCATGCAAATTCCATAAAGTACTTTATGGTAAGCATTCAGGGCTCAATGAACCGTCATTATGACTTTAGAGGCATAGAGAGCTTAAATAACTTGCCCAAGACCACATTCTATGCAGTAGAATAAAAGTTACAAGCAGAATCCAGAGACCCTGTACCAGGATCTTGGAGAACATGTTGAGATAAAGATGCTGCACTATGTTAGAGAACTTAAAATGTAGCCAGGGAAGGTGATTTCATTCCACCAGAGGATGTCGTAGAAGATAAATTCCACCTTTGGAGCAGAGGGTTCACCTAGCATCATAAATTCTAGCATGAGGCACACTTGTTACCCGTCAAACTATGAAATGGAGAGTAGGGAAGAATCTGTTTAACTCTGTCTCTCCTCACATCGCTCATCATCAGCTTCTGATGTGAAAACATGAGGCTTTGCTTAGTCCCTATCTATGGAACCTGAATGTAGGAAGACAAGCTTCTGTGGCTGAGGCATTGCCTGGCATGACAGATGAAGCCAACTATTTCAACTGCTGAAAAATCTCCCAGACTCACAGTCAGAAAACTAAAGGGCAGAGAAGAAGGGCCATCTGCTTCTTGCTGGCTACGGATTCATTTCTGCTTGGATGGAATGAAGAGCCCCTCCACTTCTCTAAAACAACAACAACAACCAACAACTTCTTGTTCATTTTTGGAGGAACTGCTCCTTCTAGGTAGGGAGTGTTTTAAATACATATGTACGGTTAAAATCAGGAAAGAGCAGGAAAGCCACAGAGTACCTTCTTTTTGCCCTCAGTTCTCCTTCAGTGGTCTGATCTTAGGAACAGTCTAGACTACTTTTCTATATGAGAAAAGATAGGAGACTTTTTTGTTATTCTTAGATTTTTAACAAATGATAGTTTCAACAATTATGGCTGCGATACCTTTTAATACTATTTTCATCCTGGAGGAGATATTCCTTATCTAAGTTCTGGGCCTTGCACTGGTAGAATATAAAATGTGTTCTTAATTAAGAGCCAAAGAACAAAGGTTTTCAAAGTGGGCTCTGTGGAGCACTGGAGTGCTTCAGGATCCTGGGGGTGTAAGGGAGACAAAGAGAAGCCACAGCTGAGTGTGGGCTCACCCCTTCCCCCAAAAAAGAGCATCTCCATTTTTATCTGTTTATCTCTTGGGGTTCTGTATAAGACTGTTTTTGAGAATACTATTTTAGTTACTAAAAAAAAATGGAAAAAAAATAAGATCATTAACCACATGTATAGTATAATTTCATTTCTCAAAAAATGTACAAAATTTAGAATTCATAGAAAAAAGATGTAAGAAATATGCACACCAATGTTGTCATCTCTTATGAAAGTGATTAGTAATGAGTCATGTTTTCACTCTTACTTATTTGCATTTTCTAGGTTCTCTGCCACGGGTCTTTGTAAGAAGGAAAAATAATCATGAATGCAGGTAGAAGAAAAAGTCATGTTTTCAAGGAATTTAGGCCTCTAAGGACTCCTTGGCAGTGTGAAACTTGGTACAACATGAAGAGGTGATTTTTCTGGGCTTGTCAGTTGAGGATAGCACCCAGCTGCTGGTGTGCAATCATTTGCTTTGGGGTACCTCTACCCCTTACACATCCAGAATGGGGCAAGTTGTCATCTTTCTATTGGTCCCACCCACCATCCCTATGGTAATTGTCATTTCCAATTGGATGGAGGTGGGACATCCAGTAGTAGGCAATTCAGACTAAAAGAACAGCCCAACACACTTGGACAGATGCCCTAATTTTATAGATGAGAAAGCCCAGAGGAAAAGTGATTGCTGAAATGCACAACACAGGACCAGATCCTAGTTCTTCTGTGTTCTTCTAAATTAACTGGGTGTGGTTCGTGTTTGTTCAATGAAAAACTGAGGCAAAAGCACAGTAGTGTAGGCCACCAACTTTGGGGTCAGGCATCTGTCAGGGCCTCAGCACCATCCCTAACCAGCTGCAACCACAGGCTAAATAACCAGTAGTTTCTTTACCAGAAACATCAGGGTCACAACATTACTGTGCAGGGTTTCAGCAAGGTTTAGAGTCAATAACCTCATGCATGTCAGCTAACACAGGGCCAGAACTAGTCTGGGCTCCTCAAATATTTACTAGTATGCTAAGTATTATTACCATATTCCCTCTGCTTGTCCTGTCTGTCCGCTTGTATTTGATTTTAAGTACAGCCACTTTATAGGGGATCAGCTAATAGTATAGTAAGTAGCCTCTTTGGTATTTGGGGAAACTAATGCAAGAGATGGTGATGTTCTACCAATTATGGCTCTCTTACACAAATATACCTGGGTAACAGAGAGGAGTAGTCTCATAATCCAGGCTGTCATCAGAATTAAAACAGGGAATTTTGAACATCAATTTTCCACTTGCTTAGAAGAGAGTATAATATTTGGAGGAACAAGCTTCACCAGAATATAAAGTATGATGAAGCAGAGATCTTTATATAATTTAATTTGAAAGTTTCTAAATCTCTGCAAAATATAAATTCATTTTCGTAGAAACAATGCCACAATGGTAACTTTGACTTGAAAGAAGGAAGTTAGAGCACATTTTTTTACTCTTATGGGAATGAATATAGAGAAAACAGTAGTTACCTTTCTCCCATGAAGTACTTAAAATAAAACCAGAAAGAACTGATATTCCAGGTTATCTTGCAGCAAAGTAAAATAATCAGGAAACGGTGAGAAGATTGGTGTGTTACGTTCAGAAAATTCCATGTAAAATGTCATACTTCCATTGAATTTTCAAAAAGCTTATTTTGCTCCAGGTACTCAATCTCCAAATTCAATTTCCTTGCATCGCATCTGTCCAATGACACCCAGACACATCCTTTCATTTTTGAGTCTGTGATGTGTTTATGCTTGGCTTTTTATGAGGAAATAGGGGGCCATGTAAATTAAACCTCAGTTTCCTTCACCATCATGCTTCTATACGTTGTAATCATGAATTATGCAGGCCAGTATTGACTCTTATCCTGAGAAAAATGCAGCTGCATGGAGCTCACAAAGCAAACACAGAGAAGGGGCAACACTGAGCTCGTAACCTTGACGGGAGGTACTGTTAGACGTTCTCCTCTTCACTGGGATGTTCACGAACATAGATTTACAACATTTCAGGGAAACTCAGCTTTCCTACCCTAGACCTAGGCTTGGCAATGCCCAGTGGAATTAGAAATGAAAGAGAGGGCGCCTGGGTGGCTCAGTGGGTTAAAGCCTCTGCCTTCGGCTCAGGTCGAGATCTCAGGGTCCTGGGATTGAGGCCCGCATTGGGCTCTCTGCTCAGCAGGGAGCCTGCTTCCTCCTCTCTGCCTGCCTCTCTGCCTACTTGTGATCTCTCTGTCAAATAAATAAATAAAATAGTTTTTAAAAAAGAAATGAAAGAGAAAGAAGCTGAAACCGCATACATTAAGTTATTTTTGAAAAACATTTTGAATCCCTGGGGGCGTCCAAACCCTTTGGTTGACTCAGTCAAAAGCTTAGGATGTCCTTCTCCTTTCCCTCTTTCTCCACTCTCCCGCCCTCCTTTACCAACAACTGTGCCTATTTAGACACCCTGCCTAGAAGAGACTTACTGATTGAATGATTCAATCACTACACATTTATTGACTGCCTTCTGGCTACTCCAGTGTTCCTTAACTTTTGGACGCACATTGAATCGCCGGGAGATTGTAACAAATGTGCTGATGGCTGGGCCTCTGGACCTTTCAGAGCTCCTGAGTGAACACAGTGTGCACCCAAGGTTGAGAATAACGGGTCTAAACACATGGGGATTATAGACAGGTCAGGTATTTCCCCTCCTCTCTAGGAACTTACTGATTATCAGGCAAATTCAGACCCAAATAAACGAACAAAAAACTGAGCTAAAATATTCCTGGAGCCACTTTTTTCTTTCTTCCTTCTTCCTTTCTTTTATTCAAATATGTACTGAGAATCTAGTATGCAACAGAAACTAAGGCAACAGAATCAGTGGCCTGTCCCCCAAGAGTGTATGGTCTGGTCGGAGGCACAGACAATAAAATAAGATGGGGAGAAAGGTAAGCACAGGAGTCAAAGGGACTCCCCCAAAGAAGGTCCTTTGGCCAGCCAGGATGTAGGTTTAAGGAAAAATCTTTTCTAAGGAAGAAAAATGTAAGCAGAATTTTTTGAGCTTGTGCTAGAATTAACCCACATATAGATACAACGTGTGCGTATATGTATTTGTGTGTGTGTATACATATTTGTGAATATATAAAAGCAAGGGTATTCTAGTTACACAGAACTACATGTGCAAAAGCTTAAAGATCAGAAAGCACTGGATATCTTGGAGCCATGAAGTTTATCGATGAGCCGAAAGTAAAGATTACAAGCTGCCCGACTCAGAACTTGGAGCTTCTGCCTGAAGGCGATGGAGAAGTTTCTGAAGAACTTAAAAGTAGTAAGGACTAGGTTTTAAGATAAATCCTGGAAACTTCTTTTGCTAAAAGAAGGAATCAGGAATAAATTTGTTCATCCTAGGATATTTACAGTATACAATTTCTCTCTGCACATCTTTATGGCAATGTGGACACCTTGCTGCTCAGCCTGAATTTCTTAAATATTTTTGTAGACAATTACTTACAATGAAGGAGGAAACCTCACACTGTATCTTGGTATCTGAAAGAACCTGAAGTTCCTTTTCCAGGTACTACATCAACAATAGTAATATTAATATTGATAATTTTATCACAGTCTACATGCCAGGGAACTTACATATATTTTGTCCTTATAACAACCTCTGTTAAGTGATATTATTAATCTCATTTTACACATGATGAAACTGATGCTCAGTGAAGTTAAGTAACTTGCCCAAGATCACACAGCTTGTATGTGACTTAGCTCGACTACACACTCACATCTGACTACACGCCAGGGCTCTTTTGTCTTAAACACTGCAGTCACCTCAACCCACACACAGAACACCTTCTGCTCCTCCTGACCTCACAGCAGAGGGTAGGCTGAGAGAACTACAGCATGAACTATCTGGCAGGACACCTAGAGCAGCCCTAGGAATATCAGCTCAAAAAGAAAGATGCAGAAAGCACAGCCAGTTCCTTCCAGTTATACTAACAGAGCATCACGAATATTAATTGGGAGTCCAGGCACATGAACCAATCAGAGCTTACTTTCAGAGTAGCTTACTGTGCTGCATAGATCTTCCAGAAGTCATGCGCAACAGCCCCTGATTCATAGCTTGGGTTACTCAATGTTCCAACCTCTCTATACATTTGTTTCCTTTTGATCTTGGGAGCTGCCCTACATCATGTTTTACAATGAATTATCCAGTGACTCAGTGCCAGGACATGAGGATATAGCCAATTAATAGGTATTTATTGACATAGGAAAACTACAAAGCAAGCTATCGCGGAGCAAAGAATATGGACTTCGTCAGATACAGATTTAAATCTCTGCTTTGCCACTTGACCTCCAAGATGACGTGGGGCAAGACTTATCTTCCCTATATCTCAGTTTCTTCATCTGTCAAATGCACAGGAATTGTGACCACTAGACATAATGCAAGATGGTTGAAGTCTGGTTGAAGTGAGCCCTCAACAAATGCAGTTTCCTCCTGCCGATGTGAGTAAAGACGGATTAATTAAGCATTAGTGAAACAGCCTACCAAATGGCCATGGTAAAGCTGACAGAGAGGATTAACTTTACATGCATGGACTAGCTCTTAGGAAAATGGATGTCACTTTCTGATATGGGTGAGAAATCCCCAGGCTCCTTAAGTATGTGGCTGAGCAGTGAGTGCTGAACACACAGCATGTGTGCAGACTTGAAAAGACATGGCTTCTCATGAGGCACTCCAGAGACTAGCCAGGGGGCTGCTTTCACTTCCTTCTTGTATTAGTATCCTCACTAACAAATGGGCAGAGAAAGCATGAGGCTTAAAGATGCCTCCCAAATGTGGAGGTCTCCTGGTCCAATAGGAGGCAGGCAAAGGCAGGTAACACAATTTTGAGTATTCAAGAAAGAAAACACTTGGTTTGCAGGAGGCAAATTCAGAACTCAGGGTCAGGAAGCGGGAGGGAATGAGATATAAACCATGCAATACTTAAAAGATCAAAGAGTCCTACCCAACTATAGAGGCAGGAAAATCCAACACTAGGATTATTTAGTTGTGGTTCTCAAACAGGGGATTCTTCTACTGTCCTTAGGGAATCTATGAAACTCCTAAAACCATGGTAGAACAGCACATGTGTTTGGAGGGCAGAGGTCTATATTCTTCAGGTTTTCAAAAAGGTTAAGGGCACAGATTCTATATTCAAATCCCGACTCTACTCATTTCTAGCTTTGTGATTATTATGAAAATTGCTTAACCTTTCTGGAAATGATAATAAAACTTATCCTGCACTGTTGTGATAATTAAGTGAGCTAATATTTATAACATACCTAGAAAATACCTGGGACATAGTCAGTGTTCATTAATAATAATAATATTCATCTTGGATGTAGAAGGAACTGCTTAAATCCTAGGTTTCTGGGACTTAGATAAGCCTCGCCCTAAAGTAATGAAAAGTTACTTGAGAAATCTGCGCACCAAGTGTCTAATATATCAAATGGGATGCCTCTGAGCTCTAATACTTTTAAACACTTGCTTTGCTCCAGGCACTGGAGAGCCTCTTTAAATGTGAAGGTAAGATAATACCCCTTCTCTGGAGGAACTCATGGTTTGGGATGGGTAGATAAGTATAAAATAAACAGATACAGTTGACCCTTAAACAATGTGAGAGTTAGGGATACCAACCCTCCCCACAAAAATCTATGTATAACTTTTGACTCCCCAAAACTTGACTCCCAGATACCCGGAGCCTCCCCAGACCAGCTCCTGGGACTGCGCGTGCTCAGCAGCAACTGCGTGAAGTTGTGCAAGAGGGATCCTTCACTCTCTGTCAATGACCTTCGCCTGGGGGGTTGTCTCAGCTGCTCCAAAACTGGATCCAAGTTTAGATGCACAGTGGGCCCAGTGGAAGATGGCACGTGGAAAACTACAAGGTATGGATGAAGAAAGACAGAGGAGAGCAGTGGGAGAATAACCTGAAAATGATTGAATAGCACAGCTGGGAATACAGTCAAGGGAAATATACCTTCACAATGGGACTGAATGCTTTTAATAACATGATTGATGAAGAATTCAATACATGATAAATGGCTATAAAATCCAGAAACAGAAGGGAAATGTGTACCAGCAACATCTCCTTGTTGAGATCCTCCCATCAAGAGATTAGAGAAAATCTGTGTAACTCCTGTGAAGTCAGAGAAAAACAGGCAGCATTTGAGGTCATCAGGTGAAAGTAGCACAAGGAAATAAAGAACACATGAATTACCACCAAGTTAAATTTTAAAAGGAAGCAAAATAAACAAACAAACAAAACCTCACTTGACTCCTAATAGCCTACTATTGGCCAGAAGGCTTATGGATAACATAAATTTGATTAGCACACGTTTTCTATGTTATATATATTAAATGCTGTATTCTTACAATAAAGCAAGCTAGAGCAAAGAAAATGTTATTGAGAAAATCATAAGAGAGGGGCACCTGGGTGACTCAGCCAGTGAGGCGTCCAACTCTTAATTTCAGTTCAGGTCATGATCTCAGGATCATTGAGGTTGTGCGCCATATTGGCCTCCATGTGGGTGCAGAGCCTGCTTGAGATCTCTCTCTTTCTCCCTCTGCCCCTCCCCTGGCTCTCTCTCTCTCTCTTTCTCTGTACTGCATTTATTGAAAAAAATCTGCATATGAATTGACCCATGCTGTTCAAACACATGTTGTTCAGGGGGCAACTGTAATTATAATTAACGGGCAAGTTCAATATAATGGAGATATAATCAGAGGATTATGAAGACATGGATGAGAGATGGATGTGGACAGTTGTGTGGACAGATGACTTTCAACACCCATCCAGGAAAGCTTTACTTAAAGAGGTGGTATTTCAGGAAGAGGGAATGGTCTGGGTCTTTTAAGTAGAGAGCATTAGTAAAGGCCAGGAGATGAGAATCACTACTGCATTGTGAAGGATCACAGTGTATTCATGGTACTAGAGTCCAAAATATGGGATAACAAGTGGGGAGAAGAGAGTAACAGGGTGGTGCTAGACCACGAAAGACCTGGAAGCTTTGGTAAGGAGCTAAGACTCATCCTGGTAGGAAACATTATAGGGTTTATATAGAGGGATGAATCTGGCTGTAAGTATGAAGAATGAGTTGGAGAGAACCAGGACCAAAGGGAAGGAAACCAACCATAAGAGTTTTAAAATTACACAAAAGGAGAAATAAGGATGGCAAGAACTAAGGCCAAATCATTCACTGGGTTTGTGCCTACTCCAAGGAACAGAGATACACAAAACATTTAGGGGATAAACATGGATGACTTGTTGATTACATATGAGATGCAAGACAAATACATTCAACTCTAACCACTGAGGTTTCTAGATTGGGTGAGAGGTGAATGGTGAGTCCAACATCTAAGATTGGGAGAATGAGGAGGAGCAAAAGAATATCTTTAGGGGGATACACAGAAGGTAATGAGCTCTATCAGTGACATACTGTGTTGGAGCAAATTGAGTAGGACATATTGAGTGAATCCAGACGAGGTCTCTAATAAAGATTAAATTAAATAATGCACTTGGATTGCTTTGTGAACGACAAAAACCTAATTATCCTCATTATTATTGCCATTAGCTTACAGGACAAGCCTTGTGAGTTCTTATTTAACTACTCTCATTCTTAAATCTTCCATCCATTGCAGTGGGGGCAATAACCACCCATCACCTCTAACTCATAAGATATTTGGGTATAAAATAAAATGATCTATGACACATTGAGTTCTTTGTGGAAAAGACAAATAAACCCAACATAATATTAAATGGCATTAAATTCAAAAAGATGAGGCAGGGTACAACAATGATTTCCATGATACTTACTAAGTGAGAAGACAATTACAGCTCTGAAATGCATGGTTTAACACAACAGCTACACTGCTATGATATTTTGAGTTATGTAAGTGAAAATTTAGTTTTCCTACCAATCATATGTCCATTTTAGAGGATTCTTTCCCAGAAAACAAAAGATTGTGTACATTTTTGTATTTGTATGTTTTGTGAAGGGGGTTATGTATCTGAGCATGCTTGGAAGCGTGTTGCCCCTCACATTTACCGACTGGAAATAAACAATAAAATTAACACACTGGATCCCTGGAGTTTGTTGGTAAATCAAAGCTGAGGAAGCAATATTTTTTATACAAAGTTTTCACAGTTTAATATGAGCCTCTGATAACCTGATCAGCAGAACTGGCTCACAGGAAACAATCAGAAGGTAACAAAAAACAAACAAACAAACAAAAAACAAAAACAAAAAAACAGCAATTATCCAAGGTATTTGGAGAAGTGTGGGTCCCAAATGATGTATATTCTTGTTTGCTCATCTGACTCTCCGGATCACTACCAATCCTTTGCAATACTAACCAAGTCAGGAAACCACAATAGAATCAGTTAGTCAAAATCCTGTTTTGTAGTACTAATAATCTTGATATCTCCAAGAATCAAATACTCTTTATATTCATTCATCTAAAAATCCATTCACTTTTGAGCGAAAGGGACCTCATTTGCTCCCTTCCCCATCTCTGGGCAGTAAATGAGATTCCTAAATTTCTCCCCATAACACTTTCTATTCTTTAACAGCCCATATTGTTGGAAAATATCTCCTCTGAGTCTCATCTAAATCCATTGTTAGATACCAAACGGCATGTGAAATGTTGAGAGGAAAATGTATTGCCTAGTGTTAGTAGGAGCAGGAAAACTGTTCAGTTTTAAAACAAACAAAAGAAAGGCCACTAGCCCAGAGGACATGTGGCACACTGTACAAACGTGCTTCACAGCTATCTTTTTAGAGAGGGAGAAACCCTTATTTCCTAAGTACTCATACTGGCACTTGGATCTACAAGACATAAAATAATTCATATCAAAAGGGAGTAAGATGGAAAATGCTGGGGTCACCTCACTTCCCTTTGTAATATTGGGACTTCCCTAAGAAGACACTTTGAGGGGCGCCTGGGTGGCTCAGTTGGTTGAGCGGCTGCTTTCGGCTCAGGTCATGATCCTGGAGACCCAGGATCGAGCCCCCGAGTGGGAAGCCTGCTTCTCCCTCTCTCAGTCCTCTGCTTGTGTTCCCTCTCTAGCTGTGTTTCTCTCTGTCAAATAAATAAATAAAATCTTAAAAAAAAAAGAAGACACTTTGAAATTATGTCTGCCATCTATAATGTTCTCTTCCAATTATGAATGTGTTATGTCCCTCTACCTTATAGTTCTTTTCCCCTACAAGTGAGGATTGAGCAAAAATGGTTTATTTCCTCTAAATGAAGGCCATTATTCACTTACTACAAATGTTTCTGTAACAGTTCTCCTATTTGTGGACTTCAGCAATGAAGTTTAAGTGAGTATCCTCATATCAAAACCAAACACGAAGAAATATTTAAACACATCCACAAAGCAGATAATTCTATCTAAAATAAACCAATACATCCAGGATGGTTTATGTAAAAGAAAAAACCTACACAGACCTCATTCACCATTGGTCAAGAAGGCAGAGCATTCACACGCCTATTTGGCACTAAGAGCTGACACTAATATAGCCCTTACCAGTGCGTAGGCATTGTTCTAAGAGCTTTATATATATTATCTCATCTAATTTTCACAGAACCCAATGAGATCAACAGTATCATCCCTATTTTTCAGATGAAGAAACTGTGGTTCAGTGAAATCAAGTTAACTTGCCCAAAGTCACACAAGCTGGCAAGTGGTAGAGATGGGATTAGAACCCAGGTTGTCCAGTTCTTAACTTTGTACTCTTAACTGCTCTGGAGTGAGGATTTTCTTTAGTAAATATGTCCATTATACAGTCAATCAAGATCATCCTGTTTTTAGTTCCATAGCAAGACTGTGTGTCTGATTTTTCTGCAGGATCATCTCAATTATCCATATGATTATCATCATCCTCATCATATTAAAATAACAATAATTCTAACAGCTTTTTATTGCAGACCAAAGATGTGCTAATAAAATAATAGGTGCCTAGAATATCTCATTTAATTGACTTCTTATAAAGATTCTAACCTCATTCTACAGGTAAGGAAATTGATGCTTAAAGAAGATAAACACCGATCCTAAGAGCAAAAAACAAGGAGGTGGAAAGCCAGAAATCTAGACTTCACGTCCCATGGACTTTAATAATGATACACTGTCTCTACCTTACTCTCTTTGCACAGAATTATGATAATTTAACTCAACTCCATGATGTTCAGGATTAGCTGTCCATATCTGTACAGTGCACACATATTGGCACTAGTTAGCCACGGCTTACTCTGAAAGTTCTTGGATTTACACCAAATGAGCCTGAATGACAATTTAGGTTCTTTCTAGCCACTGGAAGGCATGATATTTTATAAAGCAGATGCCAAATGTGCTTAAAGGAAAAATGACAATCATCAAGTTTAGTGTCACTATCAGTCTCTAGTATAATGTTTTTTTCATCTGTGTTTTATTAGTTAATTAATTTCCTCTTTTTTTCCCTCAACTGCAAAAAACATTAACAGGTAATTCTATCAAGAATGATCTTTCCCATGAAACAAATGATGCAGTTTAAAGTAAAAGTAAATTAATCTTCTGAGTGTCATAGGAAAATAATCATTTCAGTGATTGTTAATAATTACTATTAAACAGAAAAAAAACATTTCCTTACTTTGTTTATGACTAAAACCACACATATTTTCCATTATTAGTGAAGTTTTTTGGGTTTTTTTGTTTTTTTTTTTTTAAGATTTTATTCATCTATTTGATAGAGAGAGAGACAACTAGAGAGGGAACACAAGCAGGGGAGTGAGAGAGGGAGAAGCAGGCTTCTCACTGAGCAGGGAGCCCAATGCAGGGCTCGATTCCAGGACCGTGGGATCATGACCTGAGCCAGAGGCAGACGCTTGATGACTGAGCCACCTAGGCACCCCATTATTAGCAAAGTTAATAAATTATAAAGATGCACGGCAGTGCAACAGAAATATGTGAGATTTTTATGCTAAAGACAGTGTCTCGTGTTTATATTTTGAACAGAGATACAACTGAATTATAAAATATGCCAATTAATAGTGATGTAAATAAGGCAGCGGTTGGGGGATATATGTGTGTGCGTGTGTGTATACTGACACACATGCATACGCAAACGGATGCTGAAGGAAAGCAGTACAGAGAGGGACTCTACCTCATCTGGGTTGAAATGAAACCCAGGTACGCTCATTTCATTGCTCCACCATTTTTAAAACAAAACTTCTGCCTTATGGTCCAAGATGGCTGCTCAAGCTCCAGCCATCATGCCTGCTTTCTAGCCAGCAAGAAGGAAGAATGAGAGGCCACTAAATGACACTTCCTAGAAGCCACCTGGACACCAGTGCTCACATCTCATTGACCATAAGTTAGGCCCAATGCAATATCTAACTACAAGAGGAGAGTTGGGAAGGATCTTTATTTTATCTCCAGCTAAAAAATAAGCCCCTATCATTAAGAAGAGAAGAATGAATATTAAAAAGCCTTTACCAGAGCTTGAGAATGTAATAAGATCAATACTCTTTTCCTTTAAAATAAGACATTACCCTTGGTCATTATTGGTATTCTAACCCCCCAAAATGTAGGTCCTTGGGAAGTATATGAAATCTAAAAGCTTAATTAATATTGCATAATCCAGAGCTAAATGTAGTTATTTTACACATCGGAGTAAATGTTAGCGTCATGCTCTTTTAAAGTGTCTTTCATTCAGTCTCTACCCCTACTGTCTAGGAAAAGAGGGAGAAAATCACAAAGCCAAACAACAATGTTAAAATTAGACCTCTTCTAATAAAGTCAACAAGCATAAATGCCATTCATTAGCATAAACTTCAGTTCACCAAGTTTAAAACACTGAGCTAACCCCAACATGCTCGCAGCAGTTACAGCCTGGCCTGACAGCCAGCGAGGCCAGGGGTCCAGCCCTAGCCACCTGGAGCAGTTAGGGCGCTACCACAGCACCACGTGTATGCAGCCCACATAAAGGACACTGCCGAGGACCACCTGCATGGTCAATTAGGTAATTTCCCTCTGCAAGGCATGGAACACCGATCCTCCCACAGAGTGACAGGAGTTTGCATGGGGCAGTAGTTGCTCCACCATGCTTGTTTGCCATTCTTTGTACGGAATGCTTGACATTTAAAAAACATATCTGGTATATAGCAAAATACTTTTGTTTCTACTTACCATCATTAAAAATAGCTTAATCTTAGATATTCTGCAGCTGAGTGGAGGAGATTGTCAAGGCTCTTAAATGGTTAAATAAAGGACTTAATATAAGAAATAAAACTATACAAGTTTTATTATATAGAAGAACATTGCCATGCACACAAGGGATCCATAAATAAAGAGTTCTGCACCCAGTCATAGAAAAAAGGCTTAAGCAAATGCTTTTACCTTTGCAAACTAAGTTAACTTTCTCCTTGATGCCAGACAGACTAACTTTTGGTCATTGTATTAATAATGTAGCTAAAACTTTGTACACAACTCACCTAAGCCTTTCAATTGCCTTCTTGTTTGTAAGACCTGTTAAAAAAACACCATATCATTAGTCTACCCTTTATTGCCTCGGCACCAAATGTAAAAAACTGTAAAAAAAAACCTCACTGAATAACATGTCCTTGGTTTGGTTAAAGGAGTTAACTCTGAATTGTAGATAGGTGCACCTGCAAAAACATATTCCACTGATTAGAGTGCTGTTTCACAAAGCACTATGTTTCTCTAACAAAGATACTGTGTAGTCAAAAATCACTCTCTGCAAAAAAAAATTTCCTTCATGAGAATCTTTAACATGCACTATAAATAAAGAGCCCGGAGAACAGTGTTTTCAGGAGATCCCCACACCACTCTTCAAGTCCGGGCTCCTCATTTGGAGTCATGTATGCCATCCCCACCTTCTGGACCCTGACTGTTGCTGGGGATGGCCCCTAGCAGGACACCTCTGGAGCACCCTGCTCTGGTGGCCGGGGGGGACTGTGCTTCTGGGCTCACATGACATCTCCTACATAAGGTCACTCTTTCAAGACCAGGAGAAGTATCTGAACTACCTAATACACATAAACAAATGTACAGAGTTAGGTAAGATGAGGAGACAGAGAAATATGTTCCAAACAAAGGACAAGGGAAAAAAAAAAAAAAAACACAGGAAAAGAACTAAATGACTACAGATAGGCAATTTACCTGATAAAAAGTTCAAAGAAATGGTCATAAAAATGGTCATAAAAACTTGGGGGAGGAATAGACCAACACAGTGAGACTTTCAACATAGAAAGTATAAGAAAGTACCAATCAGAAGAATATGCCAAGAGAAATGAAAAATATATGGAAGGAATGAATAAACAGCAGATTCAGTACTACGGAGACCAAAAGAGTAACCCAGAACATAGGGTAATAGGAATCACTCAGGCTAAACAGCAAAACGAAATAAGAATTTTTAAAAAGTGAGGATGGTTTAAGGGATCTCTGGGACAACATCAAACATACTAACATCCACATTATAGGGGTCCCAGAAGGAGAGGAGAGAGATAAACAGGCAAACACATTATCTGAAGAAATAACAGCTGAAAATTTTCCTAACCTGGGGAAGGAAACAGACCTCAGGTTCAGATATCAAAGACAGTTCCACACAAGATAAACCCAAAGAGATAAACACGAACACACATTATAATTAAAATGTTAAAAATCGAAGACAGAGAATCTTAAAAGCAGAATCTAAAAATCTAAAGAGAGAAAACCCGTTTGTACAAAGGAACCCCCATAAGACTACCAGCTGATTTTATAGCAGAAATTTGGCAGGCCAAAAGAGAGTGGTATGATATATTCATAGTAATGAAAGAGAAAAACTTGGAATAAAGAATACTCTATCCTGCAAGTTTGTCATTCACAATTGATGGGAAATAAAGCATTTTAATATTCCCAGACAAGCAAAGGCTAAAGGAGTTCATCACCACTAACCTGACTTTACAAAAAATATTAAAGGGACTTATTTAAGCAGGGGAAAAAAAAAGGTCATAACTAGAAATAAGAAAATGTATGAAAAAAATATTTCACTGGTAGAAGCAAGTGTATAGAAAAGGTAGTGGATCACCCCCTTACAGAGCTAGTGTAAAGGTTAAAAGACAAAAGTAGTAAGATCAAATAACTCTACAATAAATAGCTAATGGATACACAAAACAAAAAAGATGTAAAACATGACATCAAAAACATAAAACAGGAGAGAGGCAGAGTAAAATGTGATTTTAGAATGCATTTGAGCTTAATAACCAACTTAAAATAGACTGCTATATATGTAGATTGCTATATATGAACCTCATGGTGACCACAAACCAAAAACCTTTAACACATTAAGTGAAAAATAAAGAGAAAGGAACCCAAACATAAGATTAAAGAAAATCATCAAATCATGAAAGAAAAAAAGGAACAGAAAAGAATATAAAAACAACCAGAAAACAACATAATGGCAGTAAATACATACCTGTTAATAATTACTTCAAATGTGAATGGATTAAATGCTCCAGTAAAAAAACACAGGATGGCTGAACGGATCAAAGAAACAAACACCAATATCCATTTACAGGCATGCCTTAGAGCTATTTTAGGTTCTGTTCCAAACTACCACAAAAAAGTGAGTCTCACAACAAGGCAAGCCAAACTAATTTTTAAGTTTTCCCAAGCATTTAAAGTTATGTTTGCACTATACTGTCGTCTATTAAGTGTGCAAAGGCTTTATGCTTAAAACAAACAAAAAAACCACTTGCATGCTTTAATTTGAAAATATTTCTTAGAAATGCTAACCATCATCTGAACTTTCAGCAAGTTGCAATCTTTGCTGGTAGAGGATCTTGCCATGATACTGATGGCTACTGACTGATCAGGATGGTAGTTGCTGAAAGTTGTGGTGGCTGTGGCAATTTCTTAAAATAAGAAAATAAAGTTTGCTGCATTAGTCAACTCTTCCTTTCAGAAAGAATTTCTCTGTGTCATAGATGCTGTTTGATATCGTTTCCTCCACAACAGAACTTCTCCAAAATTGGAGTCAATCTTCTCAATCCCTGCTGCTACTTTTTGTAATATTATCAACTAACTTTATGTAATATACTGAATCTTTGTTATCATTTCAACAATCCTCACAGCATCTTCACCAGGAGTAGTTTCCATTTCAAGAAAATGCTTTTCTTTGCTCACCCATAAGAAGTGACTCCTCATTTGTTAAAAGTTTTATCATGAGATTGAAGTAATTCAGTCACACCTTTAGGCTCCACTTCTAATTCTAATTCTCTTGCTATTTCCATAAACCTTGAATTTTTAAAACAAGAACAAAAACATAATTTCTATGAAGTACAATAAAATAAAATGCAATAGCAAAAATGAACTACTGGGATTTCATCAAGATAAAAAGCTTTTGCAGAGCAACGGAAACAGTCAAAAAAACCAAAGACAACCGACAGAATCGGAGAAGATATCTGCAAATGACGTATCAGATAAAGGGCCAGTATCCAAAATCTATAAAGAACTTATCAAACTCAACATCCAAAGAACAAATAATCCAATCAAGAAATGGGCAGAAGACATGAACAGGCATTTCTGCAAGGAAGACATCCAAATGGTCAACAGACACATGAAAAAGAGCTCAACATCATTTGGCATCAGGGAAATACAAATCAAAACCACCGTGAGATACTACTTCACACCAGTCAGAATGGCTAAAATTAACAAGTCAGAAAACAACAGGTGTTGGTAAGGATGCAGAAAAAAGGGGAACCCTCCTACACTGTTGGTAGGAATGCAAGCTGGTGAAGTCACTCGGGAAAACAGTGTGGAGGTTCCTCAAAAAGTTGAAAATAGGACACCTGAGTGGCTCAGTGGGTTAAAGCCTCTGCCTTCAGCTCACGTCATGATCTCAGGGTCCTGAGATCTAGGCCTGCATCAGGCTCTCTGCTCGACAGGGAGCCTGCTTCCTCCTCTCTCTCTCTCTCTCTCTCTCTCTCTCTCTGCCTGCCTCTAAGCCTACTTGTGATCTTTCCGTGAAATAAATAAAATCTCTTTAAAAAGTTGAAAATAGAGCTATTCTATGACCCAGCATTTGCACTACTGAATATTTACCCCCAAAATACAAATGTAGTCATCTGAAGGGGCACGCGCATCCCAATGTTTATAGCAGCAATATCCACAATAGCCAAACTATGGAAAGAGCCTGGATGTCCATCCACAGAAGAATGGATAAAGAACAGACACATGAAAAAATGTTAATCATCACTAGCTATCAGGGAAATTCAAATCAAAACCACACTGAGATACCACCTTACACCAGTCAGAATGGTCAAAATTAACAAGACAGGAAACAATAAGTGTTGGAGAGGCTGTGGAGAAAGGGGAACCCTCTTACACTGTTGGTGGGAATGCAAGTTGGTGCAGCTGCCTTGGAAAACAGTGTGGCGATTCCTTTGCTGAAAGTTAAAAAAAATTAAAAATAGAGCTACCCTATGACCCTGAAATTGCACTACTGGTATTTACCCCAAAGATACAGATGTAGTGAAAAGAAGGGCCATATGTACCTCAATGTTCACTGCAGCAATGGCCACAATTGCCAAACTGTGGAAAGAGCCAAGGTGCCCTTCAACAGATGAGTGGATAAAGAAGATATGGTGTGTGTGTACACACACACACACACACACACACACACACACACAATGGAATATTACACCTCCATCAGAAAGGATGAATACCCAATTTTTGTAGCAACATGGATTGGATTGGAAGAGATTATGCTGAGTGAAATAAGCCAAGCAGAGAAAGTCACATATCACATGGTTTCACTTACTTGTGGTGCATAAGGAGTAATATAGAGGATAGTAGAAAAAGGAAAGGAAATGGGAAGTAGTGTAAATCAGGGAGGGAGATGAAACATGAGAGACTTTGGACTAAGAAACAAACTGAGGGTCTTGGAGGGGAGTGGGGGGGGATGGGAGAGCCTGGTGGTGGGTTTTGAGGGCACGTATTGCATTGAGCTCTGGGTGTGGGACATAAACAATGAATCTTGGAACACTGAAAATAAGTAACTAAAAAAAAAAGAAGATATGGTGTGTATACACACACGCGCCCACACACACGTAGGAATATTATGCAGCCATCAAAAAACCCAAAATCTTGTCATTTGTAATGGTGTGGATGGAACTGGAGGCTATTATGCTACGTGAAATAAGTCAACCAGAGAAAGACAATTATCACATGATCTCACTGACATGAGGAATTTGAGAAATAAGACAGAGGATCTAGGGGAAGGGAGGGAAAAATGAAATAAGCTGGAACCAGAGAGGGACAAAAACCATAAGAGACTCTTAATCTCGGGAAACAAACTGAGGGTTCCTGGAGGGGAAGGTGGTAGGAGGGATAGGGTGGCTGGATGATGAACACTGGGGCAGGTATGTACTATGGTGAGTGCTGTGAATTGTGTTAAGACTGATGAATCACAGACCTGGCCTGTACCTCTGAAGCAAGTAATACATTATATGTTAATAATAAATAAATAAAATGCAAAAAAACATGCCTGTACAGGAATATACCTCAAAATAATAAAGGCCATATATGACAAAACTACAGCTAATGCCATACTAAACTGAGTAAATTCGAAAGCTTTTTTCTTAAGATCAGGCACAAGAAAAAGATGTCCACTCTCACCACTTTTATTCAATGTACATTGAATGGAAGTTCTAGCCATAGCAATCAGACAAGAAAAAGAATTAAAGACATCCAGACTGGAAAAGAAGAAGTAAAACTGTCACCAATCCCAGATGAAATGACACTATATATAGAAAATCTTAAAGCCACCACCCAAGAACTATTAGAACTAATGATTGAATTCAGTAAAACTGAAAGATAGAAAATAGAAATTCAGAAATTGTTTTCATTTCCATACCCTAATAGTGAACTATTAGAAAGAGAAATAAAGAAAAAAATCCCATTTATAAATTCATCAAGAAGGAAATACCCAGAGATGTATTTAACTGTGGAAGTGAAAGACCTACACTCTGGAACCTACAAGACATTGATGAAAGAATGTGAAGATGATACAAATAAATGGAGAGATATACCATGCTTATGGACTGGAATAATTCATATTATGCTAAAATGTCCATACTATCCAAATCAATATATAGATTCAATATAATTCCTAACAAAATACCAATGACAGTTTTCACAGAACTAGAACAACAATCCTAAAATTTGTAGGGAACCATAAAAGACCCTGAAAAGCCAAAGCAAATTGGAGAAAAAACAAAGGTATAAGTATCAACCTCTGGAATTTCAATTTATACTACAAAACTATAAAAATCCAAACAGTATGGTACTGGCACAAAAACCGACATATAGATCAATGGAACAGAACAGAGTAGCCAGAAATCACCCACACTCATATGGTCAATTAATCTATAACAAAGGAGGCAAGAATATACAATGAGGAAAAGACAGTTTCTTCAATAAATGGTGTTAAGAAAACTGGACAGCTACATCCAGAAGAATAAAACTAGGACACCTGGGTGGCTCAGTGGGTTAAAGCCTCTGCCTTCAGCTCAGATCATGAACTCTGGGTCCTGGGATCGAGGCCTGCATTGGGCTCTCTGCTCAGCAGGGAGCCTGCTTCCTCTTCTCTCTCTGCCTGCCTCTCTGCCTACTTGTGATCTCTCTCTCTGTCAAATAATTAAAATATTTTTTTAAAAAAGAATAAAACTAGATCACTTTCTTATATCATATACAAAAATTATCTCAAAATGGGTTTTGACTTAACTATAAAACCTGAAGCCATAAAATTAGGAAAAAACAAAGGCAGTCAGCTCTTTGACATTGGTCTTAGCACGTTTTTTGGACTTGTTTCCTCAGGCAAGAACAACAAAAGCAATAATAAATGGGACTATATCAAACTAAAAAGCTTTTATAGAATGAAGGAAGGTATCAATAAAATGAAAAAGCAACCTTCTAAATGGGAAAAGATACTTGCAAATGATGTTTCTGATAAGGGGTTAACATCCAAAATATATAAAGAGCTCATAAAACTCAATGTAAAAAAAAAAACTGATTTAAAATTGGGCAGAGGACTTAAATACACATTTTTCCAAAGAAGACAAATAGATGGACAATAGACACATGACAAGATGCTCAACATCAATAATCAACAGGAAAATGGAAATCAAAATAGCAATAAGATATTACATTACACCTGTCAGAATGGCTATTATTAAAATAAAAGAAATAACAATTGTTGGTGAGGATACAGAGAAAATACACTGCTGGTGGGAAGGTAAATAAGTGCAGTGAGTGTGGAAAACAGGATGAAATTTTCTCAAAATATTAAAAAAGTAGAACTACCGAATGATCCAGCAATCTACCTCTAGGTATTTATCCAAAGAAAGCAAAAACACTAATTAGAAAAGATGTATGCGCCCCATATGGACAATATTTGTGATAGCCAAGATATGGAAGCAACCTAAACGCCCACCAATAGACGAGTAGATAATAAAGATGTGGTATAGGGGCGCCTGCGTGGCTCAGTCATTAAGCATCTGCCTTCAGCTCAGGTCATGATCCTGGAGTCCCAGGATCAAGCCCTGCATCGGGCTCCCTGCTCAGCGGGAAGTCTGCTTCTCCCTCTCTCACTTCCCCTGCCCATGTTCCCTCTCTAGCTGTGTTTCTGTCAAATAAATAAAATCTTTAAAAAAAAAAGATGTGGTATATTCCAGATGCTAATAATGCAAATTAGAAAATGGATTCTTAGTATAACATGTAAACTAGAGAAAAAGGTAACTACTCTTTAACTGTTGGTCTTAGTTAATTATGTGCGAAGGGACAGGCACAGTTTCAGACAAACTCGTGGTCAAATTCTGGCTAGGTTGACTGCAAACAAGAGAAACTAATTCTGCTTAACTTACAGTTTTATTTTATTTTACAATTTTGTATTTTACAAGAAAAGCCAATTTATTGGAAAAGTATTGGGTAGGTCCGAAGGATCTTCAGGAAGGCAGGGGTTCAGAAAATAAGCAAGAACTAAAGCCAGGCTGCTGAGAAAGAGCCAACTCATTCTTGGAAACAAACATAGACACTGACCATCACAGGGTAAGTCTTTTAACTCTCTTTTCCTCCATTCCCACCAGACATAGGATGTTATCATTGCTCATGAAATTAATTCTAAATGGTCCTTATCTCTTCGCTTCAACTGTTTTACACTTTGCCTTTCAGAAGGAAATGCCTATCCTATAGGCCAATCTTAAATCAGATTTTCAGGCCCTGTTAGATAGCATCTTGGGCTTCCATCATGGAAGACCGAGTCCCATATATCAAGATTCACATTTTTACAATTTTCCTCAATAGCAGTGCACATATGTTGAGAGGTCAAAAACGTAGCCTCTTACATAGAATCTGCAATTTACCAGATGCGTGCTCTTCAGAAAGTTTCTTTAACTCTGAGTCTCAGTTCTGTTACTTCTTTTTTTATTTTTATTTTTTTAAAGATTTTTATTAATTTATTTGACAGAGAGAAACACAGCCAGAGAGGGAACACAAGCAGGGGGAGTGAGAGAGGGAGAAGCAGGCTTCCCGCCGAGCAGGGAGCCCGATGTGGGACTCGATCCCGGGTCTCCGGGATCATGACCTGAGCCGAAGGCAGTCGCTTATCCAACTAAGCCACCCAGGTGCCCCTCTCAGTTCTGTTACTTCTTTAAAAAAGATAGTTAATGACTATCTTATAGGATCATTATGAAGATCAAAGGAGATAACGAATGATAAGGCCATAGTAGGCCTTCAACATACTGGGCTAAAGTGCAGTTCTGAGGAAAGACAGGAAAAATGCTTGATCCCATCAACATTAATATGAGTGATTTTCATGGCTGTTACTCCTGTCATAATTATCAGGAGCAGGTTTTGAAAATTTCAATTCCAAATTCCATGTAATCCCTGCTACCCTTAAGTATTTGATGTAATTGACCAACAGGTCTCTTAAATTTCTTTTAATCTGCCAACTTTTTCTCTTCTTTCCCTAACTCCTCCCCTTTTTTTTCTCTCATCTTTCTCTGTGATTTTGTTGTTATTGAAGAGACCTGGTGTTTTCTGAAGAGTTTCTGGTAGCCTGAATTTTTCTGAATTCACCCCCATCGGGTATGAGAAATGTTCTCTCACATGTATTTCCTGTAATTTTGTGGTGAGATTTAGATGACTGATGAGATTCCAGTTCAATTTTCTGGCAAGAATACTCAGTAGGTAGTTTGCTGTGCTTCCATCAGGAGATACATAAGTCTAGTTATTTCTCTTTCAATTTTGTCAGTACTTATGATCACTGCCTAGACCCTTTAATTCATTAGGGGTTACAGTTCTTTCATTCCTTCTTTGCAAGTTATTTGAAATGCTCTGCAAGGAAAAACTTCCCCTTATCTGGTTGACCTAAAGTACAGTTCTATGTAAGACAGGAAAAATGCTTAAGCCTTTCCCTTTATTTATCAGTTTTCAAAATATATTGGTTTTCTAGCATCCTCCAAAAGTTACCAATGAATGCTTTTTTCTTAGTATTATTACAAACTTATGCATTCGAATAAATTTGATGAGTTTCAAACCTTATCAGTTATTAGCCTTACTAATGCTCAGGTGGCCCCTCTTCAGCCAGAGCCTGTTCTAGGAGGTTCCTGGGTCCCTTGGACATGACCTCATAGTCTTCAATAACTTTATGGATAGCTCCTTTGTTTTTGTTTTTGTTTTTTAAGATTTTATTTATTTATTTGACAAAAGAGAGATCACAAATAGGCAGAGAGGCAGGCAGAAAGAGAGAAGGAAGCAGGCTCCTGGTCGAGCAGAGAGCTGATGCGGGATCCCAGAACCCTGAGATCATGACCTGAGCGGAAGGCAGAGGCTTAACCCAGTGAGCCACCCAGGCGCCCTCCTTTATTTTTTGATAGGACAAAATGTTCCTGCCCCACCACTTCAAGTTATAAAACCCCATCAGCATTGCCTTCCAGATGACTTTTACTTCCATACCTTTCTTTTTCTTCTGCCAGGAATAAAGTTCAATTCATAAAGGGGGAATTGGCTCCATCAAGAGACTTAACATTTTCTTTTTAATTTATACCCTCTCTCTAATCTTTCTTCACCTACAGCTCAGTGACTTATCAAAAAACAAACAAACAAACAAACAAAACAAAAAAAACCAGCAAAAAACTCTTATAGGCATAGTTTTACTTTATTTAAACATCTTTACTAACCCATCTTTTCTTATATATAAAATAATCTCAAATCCACTGGCTGGATTTTTTAGGTTTGTCATGATCTGGCCCTACCTAGCCCCCTTCTACTTTGAATTTCATGAAGCATAGCCTATGGTCCAACGAAACCACATCACCCCAATTCTTTAAAAATGCCCTGCACATTGGGGCGCCTGGGTGGCTCAGTTGGTTAAGCAACTGCCTTTGGCTCAGGTCATGATCCTGAAGACCCAGGATTGAGTCCCACATTGGGATCCCTGCTCGGTGGGAAGCCTGCTTCTCCCTCTCTCACTCCCCCTGCTTGTGTTCCCTCCCTGGCTGTGTTTCTCTCTGTCAAATAAATAAAATCTTTAAAAAAATAAAATAAAATAAATAAAAATGCCCTGCACTTCGGTACCTTCATAACTTTGCTTAAGGTGATTTATTATTTTCTGCTTTTTGAAATATCAGTAATATTTTAGGACTCAGGTTAAAAACCACCTCCTTCTTCTTACTCCTTTTGAAAGAAATAAGAACTTATGAAATATGACCAAAAAACCTTTAGATTTTTATGACTTTTCTGGTAACCAAAATGTTACCGCAGCTTTGCCCAGCTACAATTTAATGACATTTAAACATTATTGAATTGTCCCAAGGCAATCAACTTGGTTAATATAAACAAATACTATCTCTTATTTTCACAATCATATCCATTGTTATATAATACTTAATTGAATTATAAAATTACAGTAACTATAGAAACTAGCCTTAAACAGGTTTGGGAAACAATTACTTTTGATGAGCTTACATCTCAGCCGATGGGGGCGCAGAAATATCCACGTATATGAGAGATTAATTCACTGGTCCTGAGCACCGATGCTTTGCAGAGGGAATGGAGAGTTTTGGTTAATGCAGGGAGTTAGGTAAGGGTAATCACCTAATAAAAATTATAGTTTACTTAGGAATAAATTTAACAATAAATATTTAGGGCATATATGTTTACAGCTGCAAAAACAAATTGAGACACATCAAAAATATGTGAATGCCAAGGTATTCTTATTCTTGGAATTACTCAATATCATAAAGGTGTCAGCTTTCCCTACATTAATTTATAAATGTGATGGAATTTCAATCAAAATCCAAATGGTCTTTTATTTTCAAACTGACAGAATCATTAAAAAGTATTTTCTCAAAGAATAAAAAAATCAAGAAGTCAGGGATATTCTGAAGGAGTGTAATAAAAAGCTTTTTTTATTAATATATCCTAAAACCTATCATAAAGCTACAGTAATAAAATTATAGTAGTTATGGTGCAGAAAGGAAAAGTGAGATTAATGGCTTTCTGCCCAGAACTAAAAAAAAAAAAAAAAAACACCCATATATTAATAAGAATTTTAGTGTATTTGATAAGGAGGCATTCAACTGGAGAGCAAATAGATTATCTAATCTACGATGTTAAGAAAACTGACCAGTTGCTTGAAAAATAAGTTGGTTTCAAATACTTCATTCATTACACCATAAAATTTCATGAGTCAAATTAACAAGACAGAAAACAACAAGTGTTGGAGAGGCTGCGGAGAAAGGGGAACCCTCTTACACTGTTGGTGGGAATGTAAACTGGTACAGCCGCTTTGGAAAACAGTGTGGAGATTCCTTAAAAAATTAAAGATAGAGCTACCCTATGACCCTGCAATTGCACTACTGGGCATTTACCCCAAAGATACGGAAGTAG